>RJWM01029922.1:0-12752 GCA_004363535.1 Dasyprocta punctata | reverse complement strand
ACCACCACGCCCGGCACTGAACTAATAAGATTTTAAAACCAGGAATAATCAAAAAACAGGCAATGAAGTTGAAATAACGAAAAAAGAATCTATCAACTAAGAAAAGCCCAGGTCAGGGCTGGGGATACAGCTCAGTAGCACAAGTGCCTGCCTGCAAAGTGTGAGGTCGTAAGTTAAATGCCTGGTACAGAAAGAAAGAAAGAAAGAAAAGAAGAAAGAAAGAAAGAAAGAAAGAAAGAAAGAAAGAAAGAAAAAAAGAAAAAAAGAAAGAAAGAAAGAGAAAGCAAGCAAGCAAGCAAGCAAGCAAGCCGGGCGTGGTGGCGCACACCTTTAATCCCAGCACTCAGGAGGCTGAGGTAGGAGGAGCTTTGTGAGTTCGAGGCTGGCTTGGGCTACAACGTGAGCAAAAGGCCGGCCTGAACTACATAGTGCAACCCTGCCTCAAAAAACCACGCCGGGAGTTTGGCTCAGTGACTTAAGCGCCTGTCTGACAGGTGTGAGGTTGTGAGTTCAATCCCCAGTGCCGCAAAAAAAAAAAAAAAAAAAAAAAAAAAAGAAAGAAAGGAAAGCCCAGGTCCATATGGGTTCACAGCTGAATTCTACAGAATCTTCAGGGAAGTTTTAACATCAGTATTCCTCAAGGTTTTTAATGAAATTCAAAGGGAAGACGTACTCCCAGTCAACCCTGGAAGAGACTATTACCCTGATTCCAAAACCAGACAAGAATCTGACCAAAAAGAGGACTATAGGCCAGTGGTAACAAACTTTTTAAGAGTTTTCAATGAAAACAAACAGCCGGCTGTGGTACGCATGCCATAGATTCACCACCAATGCTGTAGGTCAATCTCCTGAATGAATATAAATGCAAAAAATCCTCAGCAAGGTACTGGCAAACAGAATGCAGTGAGTCATCAAAAAAGATCATCCATCATTACCAAGTGGGCATCATCCCAGGAATGCAAGGGTGGTTCAACATATGCAGATCACTAAATGTAACACATCACACAAACAGAGACAAAGACAAAAATCATAGAATCATCTTAATAGATGAAAAAGCTTTTGAAAAAAATCCAACATACTTTCATAATAAAAACCCTGAAGAAAATGAGTATAGAAGAACCTTATCTTAAGGTGCTACAAGCCATTTCTATTTTTTTTTTTTTTTTTTTTTTTGCGGCACCAGGGATTGAACTCACAGCCTCACGCCTGCCAGACAGGTGCTTAAGCCACTGAGCCAAACTCGCGGCCCTAGTTTTTTGAGGCAGGGTCGCACTATGTAGCTCAGGTCGGCCTTGCGCTAGCGTTGTAGCCCAAGCTGGCCTCGAAGTCACAACGCTCCTCCTACCTCAGCCTCCCGAGTGCTGGGATTAAAGGCGTGCGCCACCACGCCCGGCCTACAAGCCATTTCTGAGAAACCTCCCCCCTACACCACAATAGACGAGAAAAAACAGCTTTCCCTCTAAAATCAGGAACAAGACAAGGATGTCCACTTTCACTATTCCGATTCAACATAGTACTTGAAATATTAGCAAGAGAAATTAGGCACCAAAAAATAGGGGGATATGTCTGGGAAAGGAAGACGGACTCAAACTATCATTATTCACAGATGACATGATCCTCTACATAAAAGACCCCCCCAAAAAAAAAACCCACCAAAAGATTCTTAGAATAACAAAATTCAAGCCGGGCGTGGTGGTGCATGCCTTTAATCCCAGCACTCGGGAGGCTGAGGTAGGAGGAGCGTTGTGAGTTCGAGGCCGGCTTGGGCTACAACGCGAGCACAAGGCCGGTCTGAGCTACATAGTGCGACCCTGCCTCAAAAACCAGGGCCAGGAGTTTGGCTCAGTGGCTTAAGTGCTTGCCCTGGCAGGTGTGAGGCTGTGAGTTCAATCCCCGGTGCCGGGAAAAAAAAAAAAATCAACACTCAGGCCAAGCGTGGTGGCACATGACTTTAGTCCCAGCACTTGGGAGGCTGAGGTAGGAGGAACATTGTGAGTTCAAGTCGGCTTGGGCTACAACGTGAGCTCAAGGCCGGCCTGAGCTAAATAGTGTAACTCTGCCTCAAAACACTAGGGTTGGGAGTTTGGTTCAGCTGCTTACGTGCCTGTCTGGCAGGCATGAGGTTGTGAGTTCAAGGCCGGCCTGAGCTACATAGTGTAACCCTGCCTTAAAACACTAGGGTTGGGAGTTTGGTTCAGCTGCTTACGTGCCTGTCTGGCAGGCATGAGGTTGTGAGTTCGATCCCCAGTGCCACACACACACAAAAAAAATAATAATAATAATAAACAAAAATAAAATTAAATACTTAGGAATTAACCTAAAGAAGTAAAAGATCTCTACAACAAAAACTACAGCACTCTGAAAAAGGAAATCTAAGAGAACATTAGAAAATGGAAACACAGGGCACAGTAGCAGACACCTGTAATCCCAGCACTCTGGAGGCTGAGACAGGAGGATTGCCAAGAGTTGAGACCAGTTTGGGCTACATAGTGAGTTCAAGACCAGTCTCAACTACATAGGAGGACCCTATCTTAAAAATCCAAAGCAACAACAGAAAATTTATCATCTTCCCACCTCAACCTTCCAGAGTGCTGGAATTGCAGGTATGTGCCTCCATGCCCAGCTCCGGGATTATTTTTTTAATTAACAAGCGGATTCCAAAATTCTCATGGAAACACAAAAGGATATGTAAGAGCCAAAACAATTTTGTAAGTTACTGGTACAGACACAGACGGGCAGCTCAGAGAACAGGGTGCACAAAGAGATCCACACATTCAGGGACAGTTTGCATTAGAGATGCCAGGTAATTCACAAGTGGGAAGATAATCTTTTTAATAAATGACCATGAAGCAATCAGACAGCTATAAGCAAAATGAAGGAAACTATTGCTCCAGCTGGGTGAGGCAGCGACTGCAAACCCAGCTACTGGGAGGCTCAGGCTAGAGGCTCACGAGCCCAGGAGCTGGAGGCTAGGCTGGGTCAAATGAAAATTAAGTCTTCTTCCACTTAGTATTTGTTTTTTTTGTTTTTTTTTGTTTTTTTTTTTTGCAGCACCAGGGATTGAACTCACAACTGAACTTGAACAAGGAACTGAGCCAAACTCCCGGCCCTGGTTTTTTTGAGGCAGGGTCGCACTATGTAGCTCAGGCCGGCCTTACGCTCGAGTTGTAGCCCAAGCCAGCCTCGAACTCACAAAGCTCCTCCTACCTCAGCCTCCCGAGTGCTGGGATTAAAGGCGTGCGCCACCACGCCCGGCTTGTTTGTTTGTTTTTGTGGTACCAGGGATTGAATTCACAACCTTGCGCCTGCCAGGCAGGCACTTGTCCTGCTGAACTATATTCCTGGCCCCCATTTAGTTTTTTTATGCTCAATTCAAGTGAAATAAAATACAGTACTTTTGTTAAAAAAAAAAAAAATTAACTCTTAGGAAAGCCAGGAAGAGCCCCAGTTCTGTCTCTTACCCACTTGCTACATGGCTCACTTCCCCCTTTGATCCCAATTTAATCAATCTTACCTGAGCAATTATGCTCGCCCTCTCATTGGCTGACCATAGTTCTGTCCCACCTCTTGCCCACCTTGCAATTTCCCATTTTCCCCACCTTGGACCCACCTCATCTCATGGTTTTACTCTATAAAAATCCCTAGAAAAGGCAGGGTCCTTGGCAAGTCATTCAGAGAGAAGCTTTCTTTCCCCGATATATATATTCTGCTCTTAAAAGAGAAAGAGAGAAGAAAGAAAATAAATTAACTCACAGGCTAAGCTATGCAACTCTGGGAGACAAACAGTAGAAAATCTTAGCAAACTCAGGATAGGTAAAGATTTCTTTGATAAGACACAGAAATCTTAAGTCATAAAAACCTGATTCATTTGAAACAATCTGACACTTCCCTTCAAAAGACACCATAAAGGCTCGGGGCTCTCCCGGCCTCCTCTGCCTCCTGCAGCCACGCCTGACCCCTCTTCCCAACCGGGCACGGGCTCTCGTCTCCGGCGTCCCCGCTGGTCTCTCCACACTGCCCCTGCCGACCTCCGCCACATGCCAGGTTTTACCTAATGGGGTTGGGGGAACCTCAGCAACAGCGGGTGCTTTATCCCTAGCACCAAAATGACAACCAAAGAAACACGCAAACAAAAAACTCCAAACTCTCAGGCCCGGACACCTCCCCTTAGCCCTGCACCCCCATTTTCCCCAAGGACAGAGACACAGCTCCACTTGACCGGACACAGACGCTGCCAAACCCCGCCACCCTCTGCTGCGCCCATCGCCCCACCCCCACCTCCCCTGGGGGCCTCTGATAGCCCCACCGCCCCAGCTGCTGCTCAAGGCAGAAACCTGAGTCCTCCGGCTCCTCCCTCTTGTGGCCACCGTGGCCAATGGGCCATGTGAATCTTGTCTGTTCCAGGTCCTGTCTCATGAATCTGTCCCCATCTGCCCCTCCCCACTGGCCCAGGTCAGGTCCTTGGAGACTCTCTGCCACTCTATTTCAGTGGCTTCCAGAGCTGCCTCCCCAGTGCCCAGGCCCGAGCCAGCCTGGGTCCCGCACCCGACCGACACCAAGCTCCCTGGGTGCAGCTCACTGTGGCTGGGCTCCGCCACACGGGGCTGAACTGCCTGGGCGACTCTGTCGCCTGCAGCCGTCGTGCCTGGGGACGCTCTTTTGTCCCTAGTCCCTGTCTCTCCACAACCTAGAGCAGAGCTCGGGGCCTGAACAGAGTCCAGCAAAATGATTAGTGAACAGAGATCAACGAGGGAGCGAACGAAGGCAGGAACGAGGAGGCTCACAGGTCGTGGGGCCACGTACACACACTCACATCCGTCTCTGGTCCTTGCTTTCTGAAGATTCCTGTGATGTTTTTTCCCATTTGACTTCATAAACAACTGAAAAGTCTTGTACGAGGCCTCCTGAAAGGACAACCCGGTCAGCCAGTTGTCATGGAAACAGGAGAATCACTGCACGGGTGAAAGGGGCCCCTTGAGCTCCTAGGTTCATCACAAAGGCTCCCCCTTCCTCCCCTGGCTGGCTGGAGGATCCGAACCTCCAGCCCCAATCCCAGCCTCCCCCAGTTCCTTAATTCCAGAAAATACTCCTGTGAGACGCAGTGAGGAGGAAGAGGAGGGAGCAGGTGCAGAAAGTCTGGGCCGTTTCCCTCATGGAGAACCTGGGGCTGGAGGGTCAAGGCCGCTCGCCTGAACCCCACAGCACCCGCTTCCCTTCCTCCTCTGCCTCCCGGAATCTCCGGCTTGCAGGGCCTCACCACTCGGTCCATAGGATCTAATCCCGGGGCCACAGGGCCCCCACATGGGCCAGACAGCCACTGCCAGAGCTTGTACCTTCTCTACCCCGCCACAACCACAGCCACGGCCACCAAGCCCAGCGGAGGCGTGATTCAGTTCACTTCCACAGAGTGCTCCCCTCCCTTTGAACGCGCTTGCGCCCCCATCCTTGCCACTTTCTGAAACAGTTCTGGAAGTCCCCTTTCCTGAGTGTCTTTAGTTGTGCTGTTGTGGCTGCCTCGATGTCCTGAGTGCATTCAAAATATTTCCCTTTAATTGTCATTGTGACTTTGAAGAAGAATCAGAAGCTGCACGATGCCAGATCTGGTGAATAAGGTGGAGGAGGCCACACCATAATTTATTTATTTATTTATTTTTTGGTGAGTACCGGAAATTGAACTCAGGACCCCGCACTTGCCAGGTAGATGCTGCACCACTGAGCTACATCCCGGTCCCTCACCATAATGCTTTAGGAGCCTGCATTTCTGTTGGATGGAATTGGGCAGCTGCCGTTACGACATTTTCGATCATACCTCATAAAGACAGAGGAAAGAGGCTTCCAAAAGTGCTTCAGAAAGTGGCAAGAACAATGGGATAAGTGCAATCAGAGGGAGGTGGGGTATTTTGCGGAAGATGAATGGCAATGTGCGTTTTATTATAATACATTTTAAAAATTTAAATATCTCCCGCAATGTTTGACCACGTCTTGCGGACAGCTAACGGGCGGGGACAGGAGAGCTCCAGCGCTCCTGGATGGAAGGATGACACCCCGGGTTCAGGAGCGAAGACACTGTGGCCAGCGAGGTCCAGGTGTCTGGGGACACGGCAGAAACACTAGGTTCCCCCACCACTGAGGCAGCAAAAACGGAAAGTGAGGAAACAGACTGCCTGCTAGGGTCGGCTCAAAGATGCAAAGATGCTATAAAGACGCCTCTGCTGTGCAATGAAAGTTTACTTCTTCATTTTTCAGTGCCAGAGTTGAACCCAGGATTGGCACCTGCTGTGTGGTTACAGCTTGGATTTAAAGGTTCCCAAAGGCTCCCATGGTGAGGCTTTGTCCCCAGCTGAGGGCCATCATGGTGACAGTAGGGTGAGAACCACAGGGCTCAGGCCTAGGGATGGAAGTGACCTCACGGGACCCTGGGGACAGCAGCTGCCTCTGCCCCTCTCTGCGGTGTCCTGTGCTACTACAGATCCAGAGCCCAGGGGCCCAACTGCCACAGACCCGAATCACCTTTACTCCCTTCTTTTACACTGATTGTCACAGGTGTTCTGTCCCAGCGGGGAAGGCCACGTGCTGTACCACAGAGTGTGTCACTTACACACTTGCAGACCTGGCCAGCGTGGCCATACCTGCTCCCTGCCGAGTAGGAGAGGAAGGGCCGGCTCGGGAGCCCGCAGCCCTGCAAAGCCCGCCAGGCCTGCTGAGGGGTCTCTGGCTCTAGCGGGTAAGCGATGCCCGGCGCCCGAACAGCTCGCAGCACTGAGATTCGAGGATGTCCCTGTGGTCTCACGATAACCTGGTCATGCATGTGGCCTGCCTGGGGACAGTGTGTGCGGCCGCACCCCAGCTCCCCAGTACACGGACAGCATGGCTGTGTCTGCACCCTCACTGGCTATGCAGGCAGCCTAAGGACCGGCTGTGGCCTCCCTGTGCTGTGCCCAGGAGGTGAGATCCGGCAAGGACCACAGCTGGCTTGCGGAGGTGCTGCGAGTCCCCAGGTGGGGACCGCCCAGGGGCCAGCTGGCCTTTCCCAGCTCTCCCCAGCCAGTTTGCCAGCGCCTGTCCAGGTCGCACTGCAGCCGTGCCCACGGCTCAGCGCGGGGCTGGGGACAAAGGAGGCACTCACGGGAAGCTGCCTGCCGATCTGTCCACAGACACCTTCCCTGGGAACCCAAGGACCACTGGGCCTGGCCACTCGTCTGGGCTCCTGGTCCACACTGTCCCTACCTTGCACGGTACCACAGTGCTGCCCAGCCAGCACCCCGCCTACACTGGTTGGCCCTGCCCATCAAGTGACCACAGTACTCAGCAAAGGACAGGACGCCTCCTCAGAGGCTTCCAAATCAGCCCAAGTGCCCCCTCGCTGCCCTGTAGCATGTGTCCTCTCTCGCTGGCCTCTGGGACCTCTGTCCCTGGCTGACATTTCTCCTATTCTTTCAATCCTGTCTCCACTGCCCACCGGCGGGGGCCTTTGGGCAACAATCAGGGGTCGGAGCAAAAGAGTCTGAGAACTCGCCACTGAGTGGGCTCCGCGCTGCCCTCTACCACGTCCACTCCCGCAGCACCTGGAGCCCCGCCAGGCGGTGCCTTCCGCCCCCTGCTATGCCCGTGAGGAGAACACACCTGGGAACTGGTGGGGGCACAGGTTCCCCAGGGCGCCTGGTCCCCTCCCCTGGGACCCAGCCTGTGTCCTCTCCAAGTGGCCCAAGGGCATAAAGAGACCGTGGACCTTAAATGACAGGTTTTCTTTCTGTGCCAGCTGCAGGCTGCCAGGTCTCTCGGTGCCCATGCTGGGCAGGGCAGGTCCTCCTGGCCAAGCACGTCTGTACCAGCACCCAGCCTGCCGCAGACACAAGATCAGCAAAGCCGAGGCCACACCCATGCCAGGTGGAGATCCTTCCCAGAACACCAGACCCGGATGCCCCAAGGAATCGCATCCAGGTGGCAAAATAGGACTGGGAGGGCGCTGGGGCCACTGCTCTGTGCAGACGGGAGCCCGCGGATGCTCCGTGCCAGGCAGGCCGTGTGGCATCTGCACTCCTGCTCCATCCACAGAACAGGGGTAATGCTGCGCTGTCCAAAAAGACCTGCGGCGCCTGCTCAAGCTTCAACTGTTCACACGGACAGTGTGCCCCGCGACAGACCCCAAGGAAAACTTCCAGCTGGGTGTCATCTCAGCACTCTGGGAGACTGAGGCAGGAGGCTCACAGATTCAAGCCCAGTCAGGGAAACTTAGTGAGACCCTGTCTCAAAAGCAGAAATTTTTAAAATGTCTGAGGAGGCAGCTCAGCACAAATCCCCTGACTTTCATCCCAGTGCTGCAAAGAAGAAGAGAAAGGGAAGAGGGGATCTAAAGTACATGTTGTAAAAACAAGCAAGGGAGCCAAAGAGGGGCAGAAAGCAGGCAGAAACAGAAGGGGGTCCTAACCTTTCAAGAAAGAGGCCGGGTGTGTGTGGTGCGGCCCCATGCCTGTGGTCCCAGCACACAGGAGGCAGAGACAGGAACATCACAAGTTTGAGGCCAGCCTGGATTACAGAGTGAGGCGGTCTCAAAAACCCAAACCAAAGCAACCCAACCCAGACCACAAACCCCAAACTCCACCGCTGGGTCAAAGCCATCGCTGTGAGGCTCTTCCCGGAGAGCGCTCCCAGCCAAGTTCGCTGGCTGAACAGAGTGGTCTGCATGGCCTCAGCAGCCAGACTGAGGCCGAGCAGGACCCGCTTCGACCAAGTAGAAGGGCTGGGGAATTTTTGAGATAGCCACAAGGGGGCGCCCACAACCTATGGAAAAGCTCACTTCCACTCTGGCTGATAGTGAATGCTGGGCGTGGGTGACATTTTAAGGGACCCAAGAGGGACAAGGCACGTGCCCAGCAATATTTCACCAGCTGCCCGCCGCCGAGGAAGCAAAATCTGGAGGACGATGTGCGCTGCCTGGTCAGAGGGAGCAGAGGATGCTTGGGTTATTTCTTCTGCAAGCGCAGATGAGCCTCACTTTAAGGGTAAAGACGACGAATTAAGGGTAAAGATTCATTCTAGTGTTTAGGAGAAAACCAAAATTGACTGCCTCAGAGCCCCACAAGTGAGCCATCACAGATCAAAGTGACCTAAAGCGATGTCACCCCTGGCACCACCACCGCCCCAGCCACTACAACCCAGTGCCTGTGAGGTCCAGTGTGCTATTAAATATTACTGGACATACAAAGACCAAAACAACAGCATCTACTTCACAAAGAATGATCAGCCAGCAGCCAGAGGCACGCCGATCATGCCCAGGGTTGGAGCTGGCATTTATGTGTTCACAGTAACCACTATGTTTTAAAATATCATGTACAGCCGGGTGTGGGAGTGCACACATGTAATTCCAGGATTTGGGAGGCTGAGGCAGGAAGATCACTGTGAATTTGAGGCCAGCCTGGGCTACATAGTGAGTTCAGCCTGAAGGATATAGTGAAAAAAAAAAAAATAGAAGCAAAGTCCCCCCAAAATAAAAACAAAGTATCATTTACAATAGGTCAAAAACAGGAAGCAGGAAGGGGGAGGAGAAGATTGAGGGAGAGGAGAAGAAGGATCTGTGTAAAAATCTGCAGATTTTTATGCTGCTGAGTGCAAAACACTAAGTAATCAAAGAAAGAGCTGCAGTGTAGTTCAGTGATAGGGCCCTTGCCCAGTGCGCTGAGGGACTGTGTTCAACCCCAGCATCATCAGGAAAGAAAACAGAAAAAGTCACCCAAAAAGGCCTAAATCAGTGGAAAGAGTCTTGGATTGGAAGATTCAGTATATGGAGTTAGAATGTCGATTCCAACCAAATTGATCTAAAGTTTTAATGCAATGAGAGCTATGATTTTTTTTATTATGTACTTTTTTTATTAATAGTTTATTATAAATAATGCTCATGCTAACATGTACTTGGAAAGATTAAGAGATTAGGGAACCAAAGCTATTTTTGTAAAGAACAGATCATCACTATCCAAATTTAAGACTTATAAGGCAGGCATGGTGCCACACACCTATAATTCCAGCACTCAGGAGGCTGAGGCAGGAGGATTGTTGCAAGTTTGAGGCTAGCCTGGGCTACAAAGTGAGCCCAAGGCCAGCCTGAACTACATAGAGGGACCCTGTCTCAAAAAGACCAAAAAAAAAAAAAAAAAAAAATTAAGACTTATAAACTTACAATAATCAAGATTCAGAGAAAAAACAAACATATAGTCAAACAGAGAGTTCAGAACAGAACAATGGATTATTTGTAAGGGTTAATTAATGGTTAACACATGGGAGAAAGAATAGTCCTTTTTTTTCCCAATAAGGTCTCACTATATAGTCCAGGCTGACCTTGAGCTCACAACAATCCTCCTGCCTCAGCCTCCTAAGTGCTGGAATTACAGGCATGTGTCACCACACCTGGAAAGACAGTCTTTTTATTTATTTATTTATTTATTTATTTATTTATTTTTTGCGTCACCAGGGATTGAACTCACAGCCTCAGGCCTGCCAGACAGGCACTTAAGCCACTGAGCCAAACTCCCATCCCTAGTTTTTGAGGCAGGGTCGCACTATGTAGTTCAGGCTGGCCTTGCGCTCCCGTTGTAGCCCAAGTGGGCCTCGAACTCACAACGCTCCTCCTACCTCAGCCTCCCGAGTGCTGGGATTAAAGGCGTGCGCCACCACGCCTGGCACGAGATAGTCTTTTTAACAAATGGTACTCAAACAACTAGAAAACAAAACTCAAAAAATGAAAAGTAAAAAGCTATACCTTACATCAAATACAAAAAGGAACTCAAAGTGAATCACAGATTTAGATATAAATTGAATAACGACTTTCCGTGGCGAGGCTCACCCACTGCACTGCAGATGTGCTGAGCCCTGCGATTTCCCCAAATGTGGGAAACGCGACTGTGTAAATTGTGGTAGTGGGGGACTGCGTTCATGCTCGCCCCTGAAAAATAAATAAGTAAATGTAAATCAAATAATGAAACTATAAAACTGATAGGAGAAAATCTTTGAGACTATGGGCTAGGCAAAGAAGTTTTAAGGCCGGGCGTGGTGGCATACACCTTTAATCCCAGCACTTGGGAGGCTGAGGTAGGAGAAGCATTCTAAATTTGAGGCCGGCTTGGGCTACAACGTGAGCACAAGGCCGGCCTGAGCTACATAGTGTGACCCTGCCTCAAAAAACTAGGGCTGAGCCGAGCATGGTGGTGCACACCTTTAATCCCAGCACTCAAGAGGCTGAGGTACGAGAAGCGTTGTGAGATCGAGGCCAACTTGGGCTACAATGTGAGCGCAAGGATGGCACTGAGCTACACAGTGCGACCCTGCCTCAAAAAACCATGGTCAGGAGTTTGGCTCAGCAGCTTACACGCCTGTCAGGCAGGCGCAAGGTTGTGAGTTCAATTCCCGGTGCCGCAAAAAAAAAAAAAAAAAAATCAAACCAACACAAAAGCAGGACATAGGTTCACCCCCAGGGAGATTATTTATCTCCTGTGAGTGCCTGGCACCCATCAATTCCCGCAAGTGGCAGCTTTAAAACAGCACAAAATAAGAGAGCGGCTGTTCGTGTGCCAACAGGGTGAGGAGGGGATGCATTTCAGGCAGTCTAAATTTCCTTCAATTTAGCCGGGCGTGGTGGCGTACACCTGTAATCCAGCACTCGGGAGGCTGAGGCAGGAGGATTGTTGCAAGTTTGAGACCAGCCTGGGCTACAAAGTGAGCCCAAGGCCAGCCTGAACCGCATAGCAAGACCCTGACTCAAAAAGACAAAAGCAAACAAAAATAAATTTCCCTTGACTTGTAAAAACACATATTTTCATATATTTTTTTGAAAATTAGGAAAATAAAGATATGTTTAAGTGAATAAGAAAATAAAAGTCAATCCAGGGCCTCCTAATCCAGAGGCAGTGTTTTACACGCGCCCAAGGCCTGGAGAGAAGGCTGAGGCCTGTGACGACGTGTCTTTAGCTTATCTGGGCTTGGAGGAATCGGTGCTGTCCCCTCCAGGTGGCCGGGACAGGAGGCAGGTGGCAGCAGAGAGCTGTCAGCACACGCCTGGTGTCACTGGGGGGTCTGCTGTTCTGCAGCCACCGCCATCGCTTCCCCACTTCCTGTCACGCAGGCTGGGTGTGAGACAAGGGGACTTCAGTCTGCAGACAGCAGAGCCACGGCTGTATTTGGGGAAGGGCGGCGCCATCCCTGACACTTGAAGCTGGAAATCCAGGTTATTTTTATAAAACATAAACGTCAAAAATGTTTAAAGGCTGGGGATGTGGCACAGGCCTGTAATCCCAGCACTCGGGAGGCTGAGGCAGGAAGATTGCCAGGAGTATGAAGCCAGCCTAGCTACATAAACAAGTTCAAGGCCAACCTGAACTAGATAGTGAGACCCTGTCACCAAAAAAAGGATAAAAAAGTTTAAAGCTGGATGTGGTGGCCCATGTCTGCAACCCTTGTACTCTGGGAGGCTGAGGCCAGAGGCTCACAAATTCAAGTCCAGTCTCCTGGGACTTAGCAAGACTCTGTCACAAAATACAATAGAAAAAGGGCTGGTGGCACACACCTTTAATCCCAGCACTTGAAAGGCTGAGGCAGGAGGATCATTGTGAGTTCAAGACTGGCCTGGGCTACAAAGTGAGCTCAAGGCCAGCCTGAACTGCGTAGTGAGACCCTGTCTCAAAAAATAGGGCCAGGGATTTAGCTCAGTGGCCTAAGTGCCTGCCTGGCAGGCATGAGGTTGTGAGTTCAATCCCCCGTACCAA
>RJWM01029921.1:0-23928 GCA_004363535.1 Dasyprocta punctata | reverse complement strand
TTTTTTTTTTTTTGTAAGAATATGTGCTAAAATTTTGCTGTCTACAACAAACACACACTGCTCACCGCTTCTACTGAGTGTCCTGATCATGCAGGAGTTAAATGTGCAGAAAACTGTAGAATGCTATTATTTTAGAGCCCTGTGAAAATGTAATTTGATTAGTCTATTGGATGATATTCCAAAGAACCAAATGTCTTCCATGAATCAGTCAGAAATGCTTAGGAAAACCAAAATAAAAAATGCTTTCTAAGCCAATAAAGGTGCTAATTAGTGCCTTCTGCATATCTAACTACATCTTCTCCAGTAATACATTTTGCAGGGTTAAGTGTGGTATCTGCTGCTTCAGATGGCAGAAGTCCACCTAACAGTAGGGAGGGTGGCTGGAGACTCCAGTATCTAGAAGGGAATCAGAAATGGAATTTCACCCCATGGAGTGGGATGTATTCAATAGAGCAAGGACTTTTTTCCTCACTTTCATTTCCCCCAGAAACAATACTTAGGAATGCAGGGACAGCAAGACTTACTTTCCTTTTTCCCTTCACCCTCTCCTAATGCTTTTAGAAGATATAATCTGATTTTTAAATCCTAGTCAGGGTATCCTGAAAAGAAAAATGGTGGAGAAAAGTTTAAAAAGCAAGTAGAGAAGTAAGTGTGAAATAATGAGGGTCCTCCTAGCAGAGATTTCTGCGTTGGGCAGATGTCCATCTATAAGGACAGATGTCACCCACCTTCTGCCTGAGGCTGTCCCAAGCCTGATGTCTGCAGAGCTTGAGGAAATCTGGGATAACAGTAGCAGCTCTTCTGTCCTGCAATGGCTTTCCCTATGCATCAGAATCTGTACTCAGGAGAGTACAAATTCAAATGCTTCCATGAACCAGGCAGGTAATTGCAAATAAATGAACCAGACAGCTGAGAAACTGCAAAAAATCAGAGAGCAGATCCCAGCCCTGAAGATACCAGGGCAATGCTGCTGGCTCTTCCACATTTTAGGAAAAGTCTAGGAATCCCAATCCCTGTGAGAAGTGGCATACCATGGGCAACCATCTTGGGCCTCTGAATTCAAGTTCATTATTGAAAATGGGGCAAGGGAAACAGGACCTGACCCTGACAAGCCCATCCTCAGACTCCAGGAAGTTTATCTTACAAATTAGCAAAATAAAAGAAAAATAAAAGTTCTCTAACAGGCAAGGGATAATCATGTCACACTGCCCTGTGCAAGACTGTGAACTGCTTGGATCCAAATGCTGCAATGGCCAATTGCTGTTTCCACAAAAAAATCAAGAAGTCAGCACACATGGCATTGCTGTGAAAATAGCACTTGATCACTGAGGACCCAGAGAGCCTGGGAATGTAAAATGGAAATCAGAAAGTGAATGTTATTAATTTTTAATATTGTATCATGATTTTATAAATAAAACTTATCTTGTGAGTTTAAAAAATCACATTAATTTTCCTTAGCATGTTTCCCTCCAAAATATAAGCTTGGCAGCACAGCAGAAAGGCCAGTGTTTGTGGAGAGACATTTGTGTCATCTTCAACAAGATCAAGAAAAAAGAGTACAGGGAGTCTAGGCAAGAATATAAAAGCTGTAGTGTACCTGAGTGAGAGTGGGTCTCAGGTCTTGGCATGGGTGAACGCCATCATTTCCTAATTGTTGGTGAGAGCTGGGCCTCACAAAGTGCTAGCTGTATGGTGGAAGGCAGAAGGCCCTTCTCCCAGCTGGCACTAAAACCAAAAGCCTATCAGACCAGAAAACCTCCTACCAAGACCATTGCTAATGAAAACATGCCACCTTTATGAACTTCCTTTTCTCCAGCACTCCAGGAAACTGCCTTTGTTTTCCAGCCAACCAGATTGAACCTGTCAATGGTGGCAGGGCAGAGAAATGTGGTCCATGGAGTACACTACTAAATCTGTGTGGACACTGAGATCCCAGGCAGAAACCTGGGTAAAGGGCTTCAGATTCTAGATGATTACATTTTTCTGAATGACCAGATTTTCTGGAAGGTCAGAGTTTTTGAAAATGTAATAGGGCTAGACTATATTTTTTCATCAATATTTGAGAATGGATCACTTCCTCCGACAGTGTCTGCACTTCACTGTGGTCACAGCATCTGATCCCGGAACTGTGCATGCACCTTTGTTCACACTGTAATAAACCCACAACCACAGAAGAAAATAAGGAAAGACTGAGGCCATGACAAGAACATTAGTGTTGGCAGAGAATACAAGCAAAAAAAAAAAAGTGTAATATTTTATTTGAGAAGTGCTCAGAAACTCTCCAGAATTCTCCAGATGAGGCAAAAATAGAGGTTCACTTTATGAATTACATATAAATTAGCACATAGAGATAGTACTGCTAGGAATGGTGGCAGAAAATAATGGGGGAAATGGCTTGATATGGTAAATATTTATTTTACCTTCCATTTGGGCAACTAATTATTTAATTTGTCTTGGCACGAAATATTTACAACATGATTACCTAAAAGTTGAGCTGTGCTTGCACCTATGGCATTAATAAGTTGGTTAATAGGGTTTTTCTTCACGTGATGACTTGAATAAATTACAGTGGTTTTACAAGTTTGAGGCTGATACTGAGTGGAGCCTAGTAAACAAGTGTGCTACAGTGCCTTCCTGAATGGGAGGTTTGTGTTTTACAGTGATACATTTTCAAACTCTGACTCTTGGAGGTGCCTCACACAGTATAGGAAGTATAAAATGGAAGAACACATTTCCTGGAATGCTTTAAGAAACAGTTATGTGTTTTCTTCAAGTTATTGACCTCTGAAATTTACATATGTGTTCCAATATTACTGTTTTTTTCAAATACAAGCCAAGTTTATGCTAAGCAAAGGAAGACAGACACACATCATGAGATAATCTCAATCAGATGTTGATGGATTTGCTGGAGATTCTGAGGAACTATCTGAACTCAGTGAGAGAGTGATATAATTGATTAATGATGTCTACTGTGGAACCAGATTTGACAGTAAAGCACAGACTTCACCTGTACCATCATGGTGTGTTTCACCCTTTGAAACAGATGACTATTTCTCACCCTATCTGACTCTTGTGGTGACAGAGTTCTACTTGTCTTGTAGGGTAGACATACACTAGTATACCTGTTTTCTCACCCCCTCTTTAAATTGCAGTTGTATATTCTGATAAGAATTCACTCACATCTCAATAATGTATGTCTAGTCTTTATCTTTCTATACCAGTATTCATTTTTCATAGCAAAATAATTTAGCCTGTTAGAAATTTGTTCAAAATTATAAATATTCCTAACTCTGCCCCCAGATTTCACACACAGAGAAGTTTATAGGTAACTTGAGGTCTATTCATAGATTCTTTACCCCGAGAAGAGTCCTGAGTTGCCAAATTGCAATTATTATTTCCAGTATTTTTTCATGTTTAAGTTACTCAAGTTTGTACATCTAGTATTTCTCACCAACCTTTCTTATGGTGAGAAACTTTATGTTCTTGAATAAGTACAAGATGACAAAAACTTCCCAGTTTTATACATGTTACACATTTGTACCCAGAGTGAAAGAAAATGAGAAGACCCCTGAGCGTTCTGGGAAATTTGTGGATATCAGCTACATGTTACGTCATGACACGGTATCTGAATACTCTGGGGCCCCCGCATTGGCCCCTGAGACCTCCATCTCATACATATTCTCAAATATTCTGTCCTCAGCACTACCACTATGCAAATGGACCTTTGGCACTTTCTCTCTCATGTTTAGTTCCTTGCTCAGAAACCTTAACACAAAAACCTTGCCTTGACACGTACATGAAACTCCTCTTTCTGCCTTTCAGATAAACTACTAGACATTCTGTTGGCAGTGTGGTGTTCTAAAAAACAACAAAACAACAGCAAACTAAAATAAGCTGTGGCATCTTATGAGCCACAAGAAATTTCTTTAATTTTGCTGAGCCTCCATTTTCCTCTCTACTAAATGAGAATTAATAGCACCTATTTCACCTTTTCGTGAGAATTAAGAGGTTGTGCATGTACTAAGTATGATTATGCATGTACTAAGCATGTGCTTAGCACATTGCCTTGCACAAAGTCACAACTAAATAAGTAGTCTCACTGTTATAGTCAATGATAAAGGTAGTAATAAATCTCTTTATTAGCTGTTTCTGACTGTATAATTAGAAGCTCATTTCTGCGAGCTCAGTTTCCTTACCTGAAAAACAAGGCTAAGTTCTCAAATATAAGGTTGTTGGGAGGATAAGATTATAAAAATAAATGAAAGTTTCTCAGTAAGTGTTGTGTCTTTCATATCTCCTTCTGTCTGTACCCATCACTGCTCCTCAGTGGGCCTTATGCAGGCACCTTGAATGTGCTTCTATCACACCAGCCCCAGCACTGTGCATTACACTTACTACAGACATTGTTTTTTCTCACCTTTAATGGGAGGAATTTCTCCTTCCCAATCATGAAATTCTTCCCATTCTTCAAACTCCAGAACAAATACCGTTTCCTCCGGGGAACCTTTGTAGACAGCTCCATTTGCTACTGATTTCCCTCTCCATGGAACAAGTACACTTCCTCAAGTGCTTGCTACACCATTTAGACATTCATTATACTCTGTCTTGTTCACCACAGAGATGCTTTGTGTTTCACGCTTATTCAACCTTGGAAATAGAAATTCAATCCAACATTGGCTAACGTCGAGATGAGAAATCTTCCATGAGATAAAAGGAAATTTAAGTTCACCTCTGTCTTTTTGTCATTGCAGTTCCTATGCATGAACAAGGAATGGTTCAAATGACTGTGAAAGACTATATGAGGTAGGTAGCAGAATCAGAGTGATTTCACTCCAACATTTTACAACCGTATCCTGACAAATGAAGTAGAACTGTGTATTAATAATACCATAGATCCTTGGATCTAATGAAAGGTCACTGGTTTAACATCAATGCCTATAAGCTTTCATCAGCCTTGAGAGAAAGAAGTTCCTTGGATGTCATAAAGGGGTGGCAAAATTAACACAAAAAATGCTGACCGGGGGATATTTCATTAGAACATATGCATCAATGACATTCTACTACAATGCAACTGTTCGTAAGGAACTGTTCACAAAACAGTTACATTCATGTTTTGATGCTGTTACTAATCATCAAGCTGTTAACAAAAAAATAATACATACAGTTTTCAAAGTTAGACAGCAAGTTTGAGTCTCTTAGTATGGGTAGAAACTAGATCTCAATGTGTGGTTCCTTGCAGCACCAGCCTCACCAGGAAACCCAAGAGAAAAGCAAATTCTCAAGCGACTACCAGAGACATGCTGAACTAAGAAATCTGAATGTAGAGCTCAGAGTTTAGTTCGCGAATTCTCCAGACGATTCTGAGGCACGCTGTAATTTAAGATAGACCTTGAACTCTTCAAAGTTAGGAACTTTGCTTTCTGTGTTTCCCCCTTTCTTGTATTTTCTGGATAATCTCAATTAGCTGAAAACCAAATATGCATCATGTGTCCCTCTTGCTCCTACCAATTAATACCTGACTACTTTTCATTACTCCCCTCCTTAGTCAATTGTTTGCTTTTTTTGTTTTTTTTGTTTGTTTGTTTGCTTGTTTTATTTGCCACTGTGGAGCTATAAGTGACCACAAGAATCTCTCGTACAATCCTCTTAGTTTCTCAGAGGGAACTTGAGAGCCAGGTTCAGTGACAAGCTCACGTTCCCAGGGCTTTATTAGGATTATGACTATGCAAGGACACTTCTGAATCCAAGGTCAGGGCTGCTCCTGAGTAGCTCTGCTGAACATTACAAAACAAGATGTGCCTTTTAAACCCAAGATGAAAGCTAAATCATGGCAGGCTGATACACACTTAGATGGGGTAATAAGTGAGAGAATGTTTTCTGACTCTACTTAAGGATCCCAAAAATCTCAGTATACTTTTAAAACTAGAGTTTCAAAAGAAAATTGTGGTTTTTTTTTTCCTCAAATTTAACAAAAAGATGCAATCAAACAGTGTCCTGTCATCCTACTACATGTGGGTAGTGAAATAGGGGGAAGAACTTCCCAACCCACTAGATGTCCAGTACAAGTTCTAGTCTTCTAAAATCAAAGAATGAATTTTAGGAACAGCAGAGGCTAAGAGCAGAAAGATTCTGTCTGAGGGACAGAAGAGGTCCTAAGTGGGTTGCTTAGGGCCTTACCTTCTCTAAGGATTTTTATAGAGTAAAACCATGAGGTGAGGAAAAATGGGAACTTGCAGGCAGGCATGAGGTGGGACAGAATTATGGTCAACCAGAAAGATTACAAATGTAATTACTCAGGTAAAATTGATTAAACAGGGATCAAAAAGGGAGGCGAGCCAAGTAGCAAGCTGGCATGCATATGAAACAGGGCCTTTGGCTGTAAGAGAGTAGGTTAGTGACTCTTGACTTCCTCAGGGTGATAGAGACCTATTTAGAATATCAATCCTTAGAATGTGGTTGTATTTGTTTGATCTTTTTTTTAAGAGTATATAAAAGAATAAAAGCAATCAAAACAAACTAGTGTAAGAGATACAGTACTTTAAAACATTATGAAATCAATAGTAGTTACCATAATGCCCTTTGATGCCTTCAAAATAGCTGCAGATAACTTCGGACATAGTGCAAGTCAAACAGAACAGAATAGAATAGAAACAATAAAAATAAAACAATGAATGTGATAAAGGACTTCAAACCAAGCCAATAGTAAATCCAAAATTGGTGCCATAATACATCTTGCTATCCTTGAAATAGCTTTTCCTGCCATGGGATTTAACATAATCCAACAAAACAAAAGAGAATAAAACCCAACCCAATAAAACAATTGAAATGACATAGGACCTCAAAACAAGACCATAGGAAATCAGCAATTGTTGCAAACCCCCCCTCCCCATGACACATTGCTTAGCAATAGCCTCTGAACCTATGATCAGACCACTGGCTCTAGAGCTGCAATGTTAGTGAAATACCAAAGCGTCACAGGCATCCAATTGCAATTCACATCAATAGCTATCATCACAGCCTGTGTTTCTATGGATAAGACAGTCGGTTGGTGTGGGGGATGGCACTTCTTGTCTGCCAGCCCTTGCACTGAAAGGGGCTAGGGTCTGGCTGTTCCCAGTCTGCTGGAGGCCCGTGCATGGTGCCAGTTCTCAGACTGGGCTTGTTTGGTGCTGTGGCCATTGTTCTCTCTCTGAACTTTTGTTTTGAGGTCTGGCCCACAGCAGGAGGTGTCTGTTTCCTCAGGTTGCAAGATATCTGGTCTTCTGCACTGGCTCTTTCAAGGGTCTTGCTCTGTCTGACTGCCTATAATATTTCTAATTAACTCAGCTGCCTATAACAATAGAATTTAGACAATTCAGCAGCCCAAGTAAGATGGCTTGATGTCATTGGAAACACTCATATCTGCATCATATTCTTTGATATATTTCAATTTTATGTCAATTGTCTATTTGATGGTGCTAAATGTGATTCCTGATATAGATGAGCTATGTAGAACTGAACTGTATTATAACAGAGTTCCAATCTCTTTGGAAGTGTTTTCAAGTGATCTGCAGTACTGGCCTATTGGATCAAGTGATGATCATTGTTTAATAATAAAGGAATTCTGACTATTGCATGTAAATGGCCATATGACCCTTGGGAACAACATGTAGAGATTATTAGCCATGCAGTCTGAAATATTTCTCTGTTTAGAAAGTTAGTGTGTAGTTGCTTCAGTGGCTGATAGCTGTACCACTTTCATCATATAATTTTAACTTCTTCCCTAAAGTCGAAGCCTAGCGAAGCTGTGTTTGTGAAAGGTCCCCCAATGATTTGCCATCTGTCAAGAGTGAGACATTCTGTCACCTTTATAATTAGCGGGCACCTAACACTTAAATTCTCACACCTTCTGTAACAGAACACTCTGAAAGGAGGAGCAGCTCCTCAGCTGCAAGTTCTTCCTTACAGGCGTGGCCATTATGGCATTATTGGAAACTAAAAGGAAATGCAAATGTTTGATCTAAAAGGGAAAGATTGACAATGAACTCCTGGGGACTCGAAGTCAATGCACCTTATTCTTGGTATTCCCTCTCCCACTATAGATCTCTACACCAGTTTTCAGAAACTCCTACTCTATCAAGAGGGACCAGTTTTAATTCTTGCCATTCTACCCCAAGTGTACCACAAAGGTAGGTGATTTCTGGGCATTTTTCACTCAGTGAAGTGATTCTGCACAACAGTGGAATCATGAAATGATACATAAGCACTTGAGAAATACTTGTTGGGTTAATGAATGTGAAAATGAATAAAGGATAAAAGAATCAGTGAAATTGGGAACAGTCTAATAGGCAAGTGAAAAATTGGCTCAATCATTATATGAATTTACATACAGCAGTATAAAAAATAGGTAGAAATCTGCAAGATATACCTACTCTATTCAGAACCTATATCTATCTATTAGAAAGATCTTCAAGTTATATTTTAAAGGGAAAAATTCAAAATGAAGAAAGATGCATAGTGTTATGATTTATAAAGTGAAAAAGGGAAATCTGTAAAGTATGCATGTAGCTACATACAAATACATCCAGAATCCACACATAGATTTAGCAATAAAGGGGTCAGGATTATTAAGGGTGTTGGAAAGAAAGGAGAGACATTTATTTGTGATATTACAAACTTTAAAAATGTTTTATAAAGTTCATACACAATTAAATGTACATTTAAATGTAATATTTTCATCATGATATGAAAAGATTTTAATGAAAAATCAATCAATAATTGTATTTTTGACCATGAGACAATACCCCTTGGAAGGCAAGGACTATCTTCTTTTTTTCTCATTTTTGTGCCATGGGTACCTAGCATAGAGCCTGGAACATGACAGATGTTCAGTAACTATTTGTATAAATGGATTAAATAAAAATTTGTACAATGAAGTTGGTAAGAGGTTAAATATTTCAAGTACAATTGAATTTCTCACTAGTCATCATTTTGTCCCTTGAACCTTTTTTATACTAAGATGTCTATGTCAGTGTAATTGAGAGACTGGCATTCCCAGCTCTCCAGTTAGTTTTGATGATTAAAATGATGCCCCTCCCTCAAAGGTTCCTGGCCTCATTTCTTGCTTAACGCATTACGAGCCAAAGCATCAGATCTCTATGACATATTAGAAAGTGAACCTGATAGCGGTCGTGTTGGTGAGTGGACCTGTTCATGACACTATAGCTGTGACAGTAGTTATCTAAATTATCTCAGATAAATTCGTTAGTGCTACACGTAATGACAATAACTTCAAGAGAAACAAACAAACAAACAAACCTGATAAAACCTCATCAAAAGTTCTGTATTCCAAAGAGGCCATGAGTTTTGTTAAGTCCAACCCAGGATAAGTTCGGTAATTGGAAAGTGGGCTAGTATATATAAGTACAATTTTCACAAAACTAATGTTTACTATTTCCAGTGCCAAAGTGGACAAGGACATTTTGACAACAGCATTTTTGTTTGTTTGTTTGTTTCATAGCTAATTTGAAAAACAGAACATATTTTAATCCTAAGTACTCAAAATCATTATTTGTAAACATCAGTCCTTGTAATCTACATTTAGTAATATTTTTGATAGATGTGTACAGTTGAGGAGTCACCCAGACTGAAACAGTATTCTTCTGTGAGTCCCTTGTTGGCAGTCTTTTACTGTTTCCTCTCTTACCATCAATTACCACTTCTTGGTGGTTGTCATTGTACAGTCTCTGGCTTCTGTTCTACAATCTTCCTGCCCTATCTAATTTAACATGTGCCCACTAGGGGAATGAAAAACCAGATGGCTAAACTCATGGCATTGTATGTAAAGTACAGGCAGGCAGTCCCTGAGTAGGGCGACTGACAGTCCTTTAAGTAAGTATATATGATCTGTTATGAATGTACCATCTGTCTGTTCAGGTTCCTTTCTCACTCATTTTCCAGAAGACTGGTTGACTAGGAAAATATGGCTTATGGTTAAGTGAGCTGTTACTGAATGAAAATACTCATATTTTTATCACAGCATTCCTGAATGGCTGGAATTTTGGGAAAAAGATCCTGTGGAGATTCTCTTGGATCTCGGGTTTGGTGCTGATGAGCCAGACATCTGCACACAAATCCCAGCCAGATTCCTTCGCAGTGGCTCAGCAGTCAGAGGAATTAACATACGTGTTTTCCTTGAAGCTCAGAAGCAGCGAATGGACCTTGAGAACCCTGACTTGTATGGTGAGTGAGGACTATGGTGCAAGCATCTCAGCAACAGCAAGAGTAGGCCACAGTGTTCAGCAGGATGGACTAATGGACTATGTGCAATAGCAACCAACACCTCTCTTCCAGTGGCTGGAAACAGCATTTATTTCGCAATTACTCTATATATCTGCTGTGGGTTGGCTTGTGTCTTTGGGAGAAGAGCTGATCTGTACTATACTGTCCTCACTCAAGGACTTGCTCCCCCAACAGGCAGTCTGGAACATCACTAGTAAAAATGACAGGAAAAGAGTGGAAAGGAAGCTCTGCACTCAAGTTGTTCCGACTCGTAATTTACACATATCGGGTCTGCTCAGGTTTCATTGGCCAAACAAGTCAAATGGCCACATAACCCAAGTGTTGGGAGAGTGTGAACCTGCCATATTCCCGAAAGGAAAGAAGTTGGTGATACTGTTGAGTAAAGCTAATATATGCATAATATATATATATAATAGCCACGTACCAAAGAGGCAGAAAAACTGCTGTCAGACAAGGCTCGTCACAAATCAATAGGTGAAACCTTAATTTCTTCATTTATGAGGCTTAGACCACTACAGTTTATACCTTTACCTGAAGGGATAGTTATAATTCTATCATATCTGAAGATTTGCAGATTATACCTAATCCTTAAAGTTACTATGCATGCTGCTCTATTTACCCAACAAGTGATCAGTAGAATCCTTCTTTCTAGAATATTGCTAAGGATGTTCTTGGGGTATATGTACTGTATCTGAATAATTTTGGGGCATATGTCTTACAATTAAACAGATTTATTTGCTACCAGATTAATTCAGTATGCTAAGGTATACTTTCAGTCTCCTAGAGAAGATGTAATATTGCATTTTTGAAATGATTTAAATGTGGAATCCCTCTAGCAGTAGCAAAAAACATCTTCATCAAATAGAGTTTGGAGGAATTCTGGATGAGAAAATGACAAAGTCCTGTTTCTGGAATAAATTATTTTAAATAAATAAATTCACTGAAAAAAAAGTCAAGAGAGATGAAGTGCTGTTCTCAAATGATTATATAGAACAAAAAATAGATTCTTCACTTAGATTTTTCATTTTAGTTTCTTTTTCTCCATTTTCACGTGAATGAAATGGATCTCAAACTTTTAGCAATGAAATTTTTAAAGAAGAGTATGTCAACCTGAAGCTGCTGTGTTATAGAATTTCTTTATATTCCAGAAACAATTTTGGTCTTTGTTGTCTCCTTTTCCAAACAGCATGGAAATGTAAGTTCCTTGATCAGTTCTTTATTTGAGAATAATGACACCTACCAAAATTTGAATAGTATTCAAACTGATCTGAGAAGTAAACATTTTACAAATGAAATTGACATATGAATTATAGAGGAACTAGGAATTGGCCCCTGATCCTACGATTTCCTGGCCTACTGTTATTTCCACTACTTGACACTCACCAATACTCTTTTGATTGACTAAAACTGAGAAGGTTGAATATAAAACAAGCAATAACAAAATTAGTAGGCTGCTTGAGAGATAAAATGTATAATTATGTCCCATTCAGAGTTAATACAAAAAGTTCAAGCTTGTAGATGTGAATCAATTAGTCCATTCAATCTACCCAAAGGCAAAAATAAAACATCCTACCAGTACTTTCAGACTGTTGCATTCTCTGAATTGACTGAACCAATTAAATTGATAGGCTTTATCTTAATTTCTGTATAAAAACCTCCTATGGGATGGGTAGAAGATAATCATAAAAGCTAAATTATGATTTGATCATTCCCACTGGGTCACAAAAGAAGTTTTATTTCAGCCAAAGCTTTACTTGGGAGGGAAGAATATGATCAGAATTATTCTGAAATATCCAAAACCCAAGAATTTCTATAGGTCTTGCATGAAGAGCACAGTCCTTGGTGAGAAATCTACCACATGTTTTGAAGTAGAAGCGTGATTACTCAGTGTCTCCTCCTTTCGGGTGAAAGCAACAGGTAGGCGTAAGGATACACTCAGAGAAGAGTTGGTAGCATTGCTGGGATGATGAACAACAAAAGAATGACCCACAAGTTGCTGTTTCCATGGCTTTATTATATTGTGATATCAAAAATATCTCATCATTTTTCAAACTAGCAACAGTACCCAAACTAAACCTTAAAGAATTAGGTCTCTTCCTTAGGCTGATTAAGTCAGTATTTGTATAATTTGCATGAAGATTGAAGACAGATCATCAAGACAAGTTTGTAATTTAAACTTTTTTGTTTTGGAGGACAAATGGTTTTCACGTTAATGGCCAGACTTTTGAAAGACTAAGGACAATACTGTATGTTCTCTTTCTGAGTCTTGCACATTCATTATTATTTTCACAAATGATATTTATGAATCATTGTACTTTTACAACTTTGTCTTGATGCTGACATCAGATTTGATAGACACATAGGACAGTTATGATTCCCCCAATGAAAAACTGAGCATTTACTATGTCTAGCACAGAGTTTACTACTTACTATATATGTATTAATTCATGTACTCTGGGGTCAAATACCCACAGATAGTTGACCTAGGAGTTGGATTAAGGTTACATGTCACAATCACCCACAATCTCAGGTGACAGAGATGGTAGAGGTGATCCTAAGATATCTACGATCCATCAAGGAAATTATGGGAAGAATCTTAAGCCACTTCACACTGAAAGAGCTGGACTCATTCTTTTACATTTAGCTTCATATGTATAGTATATAGATTCATACATGTCTATAGTTTTTAATAGAATAACACATAAAAACATATGGACATACATGGATCTATGTAGGTAAATTTAAAGGTTGTTTACTCTCCCCATAACAAAGAAATTTCTTATTATGTGGGAGGATCCTCTGAAAAAAAGACTGAGAAAAAACTTGAATTTTTTTCTCTTTTTGAGACAAGTTTCCACTGTGCAGTTTAGAGTGGCCTTGAACTCACTTCATAGCCCAGGCTAGCCTCAAACTTGCAGGGACCCTCATGCCTCAGCCTCCAGAGTGCTGGGATTACAGGTGTGTGCCACCATGCTTAGTAAAACTTGAGTTTTAAGAGTGTAAAACCTCCCCTCTTGAAACTCACATTAGCCAACTCTAGTTTTTACTACACCTATATGTTTACTGCAGAGTCATCAAATAGATTTGGTGTAAAATTTGTGCGTTTCTTGTGATCCTCAGGCCGTTTCCGACAGATAGAAGTGCTGGACCATGTCACCAATGCTTTTTCATCTTTGCTGAATGATGTTAACACCCTGCAGACTGAAGCTGAAGAGAAAGGTGGAGGACACAGTATGACCAGAACATCAGTGAATGGGATCAAACAGCATCAAAAAATGAGTAAACTTTTTCAGAGAGCTTCGAGACAGAGCATTAGGAGGGACTATCACACAGAAGCATCAGAATCAATCAAAATGAAGGATGGAGTTTTCATGCCTTCTACCAAACCACAGGAATATGGAGCAAAGCTATCAACAGCCTCAGTCAGTCACAACCAAAGTCATAGGTCTCCTTTAACAGAATGTCATTCTGTCCAAGCCATTAATGACTTGGCACCTTGTCACCCTCTTCAAGCTCCTTTGAGCAAACAATGGCCTTCTTCATCCATGCTGGCCACACAGGCTCCTCCTTCCTGTGGGTCTAAAGAGTCAGTCAAAGTTGGAACTCAGAAGAAAAACTCAATTCACACCAACAAGCTCAAGCAATTGTCTCGACTTGCGGGTAAAACACCAGATTCTTTTGAAATGGAAGAGGTCAGTGTGTTGCACCCACATGCTCAGTTTCTTAAAGGGAATAACCTGCACCACAGTGTCCTTGCCTTCCGGGCCTTGTTTATCCACTCGGTCTTTTGATACCTCTGCATTACGGGTTATTCTTCCAAATTCAGCTTAGAGTAAGACACTTAAAGTCATTCTGGTTGCTTCAGTCAGAAATAAACTAGTGTGAAATCAGTTTTCTCCTATTTCTTTTCTTTTTCTTGCTCACAATTGAATCTGTGAGTTCTTTCTAACTTTGCTTTTGCTCAGTGTTTCAAGATGCATCTCAGTAGGCTTTGTTTTGAGTCTAACTTTTCATGTTTCAGCTTCTTTAAAGATCAGTTCAGCTTTCTCCTACTCCACGAAACTTGTCTGGGTGACTCCTCCTCTGTGTCCTCAGAGCCTTGGCAGGGAGAGCTTTCAGTGTTAGAGACGTGTATGTGTTAGTGGCCTCTCCCTCACTAAACTCTCAGCAGTCTCAGGACCAGGAAATGCACCTCGAAAATATTTGATCCACAATGCCTACTACAATGCCTTGGACAAAGCCTTAGGAAATTGGGTTTGATTTTGATTTTAGGGGTTTAGTATTTTGTTTGCTTCATCCATGTTTACACTTTTGCAGTTGGCCCCATTTCACTCATATCTTCTGTTCTTTCATCCCCACCTTCATTCCCACCAATTCTCACTCTCATTTCAATAACACCTCCATTCGTGCTGCACAGTATTTTCCCCCATCTCTGTCTCTCTCTCTTTCTCTCTTTCTCTCCCTCTCTCTCTCTCTCTCTCTCTCTCTCTCTCTCTATATATATATATATATATATATATACACACACACACAGTTCCACTAATTTTTCTGTTATGCCTTATATAAAGAACTTATATAACCTGAAAATACAACATTGAATTTAAAATAGTAGCATAAAAATTATAAAAGAAGGGAAAATAGACCTTTGGTTAAGTTCTGTGATTTGAATATAAATAGAGGTGGCATAAAAACAGACTGCTTTCTTTTACATCAATCTTGCCAGAGTATTTGGTTACCAAATTAAGAGTTTGATTACTCTAATAATTATCAAATCAACCTGAAGTTCATTAGTCTGTCTGCTATCTTAGCTAAGATCCGAAAAAGAAGTTTCATTAAGCTCCCACCTATCCTCAAGTCTCACTAGTCTCTACTGTTTCCCAAGATTTTTCTATTCAAGCAAAGCTAACTTAAAGGAAAAGTAATGTCCAGTGTGCGTCATCCACACGTGAGAACACAGGAATCAGTAAAGAGCAAATTCTATGTAAAGAAATAAAAAAGAATGCTAGGCATAGCTCAACATACTTTCAAATATTTTAAGTGACAATAATTCAAGAAAAATCTATTTATTACATTATATTTTTGAGGAAAAGAAGGAATATTTGACATGCAATACTCAGTAAATATTCATTGAAAGAGTTGAATGACATTAAATGTATGAAAATATTAATTTAGTTGAAGGATAGCATCAAAGGAAAAACATTATTACATTGAACTTTGGAATTCAACTCTATTTTTCGTATTCCTTTAATATTTTCTTGGATTTGTATATGTGAGAGAGTGTATTGTATATGTAAGGCAAAGATAGTTCTAAAAATGATGTAAAATAAACTGCTTAAATTTTATTGCTACAACAGCATGCATATATAAGATAGTACATTCTCAACATGGAGGAAATATTTATTTTGCTCAACATCCATGAATGAGTAAATGAAGCTTGGTTAGATTGCATCTTAAACAGGAGTCAATGCCATATTTAATATTTATTTTCTAAAGTCAAATATAAAAAAAAGTTCAATTATAAGAAATGAAAAATATATGTGAAATGAACAGATTTTCATGGCATTTAAATTATGATTCAATGTACGTAAATAACCAGTAGAATTCTAACTATGATTGGACAGATATTGCCTGCAGATCAATTGATGATACTTCCTCCAAAGGCCTACTAAAAGCTGCATTTGGCAATATTTGACTCACTTCTTAAAGTGATTTCAACAAAATTGTACACAGATTTACAATGCAAAAATTACACATTTTTGTGTTTAGTTTTTCCTTAGTGAAATTGAGTCAACTCTTATCTTTTAGAATTCCCAGACACATTAAATTAATTTAATATGTGTGCAATTATAAACTCAGGGGAAGATGCAGTTTTATATCCACAATGCATAATCTCCATCCTTTCTTTCTACTTATATAAAAGAATACAGTCCTGTAGAAGTCATATGTGACAACTTTAATCATCTTGTCAAATAATCTGAATTGAAATCTTCATTAGATATAGAATATTTCAAAAGTTTAGATTCTTTCATTTTTATTTATTATTTAATAATTTGGTTCAGGAAAAAAGCCCAGGAATACAACTGGCATCCATTTTAAATTGTTGAGCTTTTTCTCTTTTAGTTTTTAATAGATAACTATGTACTAAAATTGTAATAACTGGATTTTTCTTCATTATAATCATAGAAAAAGTACTTTCTGAGTTACACCTGAAAATGTACAAGACACACACTGGGTTGAGCTACCAAAACCTATTAAGTGTATCTAATTACAAGTGTGAGCAATGTCCTGGAAGAAAAGAGATAAAGGGTTAAAACCAAGATTAAATAATCTCTCTTATTACATTGCTGAGCTATGAACTCATAGTTCTCATTTATACCTATGTTAATTTAGGTCATTTCAGGCTGTATGTTCCAAAGTTTAGAATGTTTATATTTTTTGATTCAGTGTTCAATATAAATTCCAGATAAATCATTCCAAATGAAACAAACATCAATTCCAAATAAATAATATGGCATATAGGAATAGACGTATGTGCAATGATACTCATCTCAGCATTTTTTTATAATTACAAAATTTTGAGAAATTTCCAACAATGAGAAAATTGTTAAATAAACTAATGTGCCTTTAAAGTATGGCCTATTGTTCAGTTGTCAAGGAAGATACTTTCAAAAACATTTCATGATGTGGGAAAAGAGATCCCCTTCCAAATTTTTAAGTCAAAAAATTTGGCTACCTAACTATATCCAGAATAAAGAAAAATTCTACAGGAATAGTCTTCTTACTTTTAAAAATTTTTCTATGTCACACATTTCTGTAGCAAGTTGAATTACTATTTTTTTAAATTTTATTTTAAAGATAGTAAAATCCAACAAAACAAAACAGAACAAAGTCAATCAAAACAAAGCAGTAAAATTGGTACAGAACTTCAAAGCAGGATACTAGGAAAACAGAAGCTGCTATAGTTTATCTTGTTATCGTCACAATAGTGTCCATTCCATCAGGTATAGCAAAATTAAACAAAAAACAAAACAGAATAAAGCCAATCAAAACAAAATATTGAATAAAGAAAAACAATTAATCAGAGTAAAACAAAACAGTGAGAACAATATTGGATTTCAAAGACAAGATAGAAGGAAATCTCCCATATTTGCTATATTGCATACTGTCATCCTCCCGAAACATGATCAGACTGCTGGCCCCAGGCCTGCAAAATCAACCAAACAATACAAGCATTTAGCTGCTTTATGTACCTTAATTGCTATCAACTTAGCCCAGTCCTCTGAACCAGCAGGTTGCTTATGTGGAGGGTGAATCTCATCTGATTTTTCTCTTCCTGAAATCTGTGGCACTTGTGCCACTTGTGCCACTTACCAGGAAGGCTGGCTACTTGTCTTCTGGTTGGATCCCCCCAGGCCTAGTATGGCGGGTTCTCCGGAGGTGCTGATTTTTCTCTTCCTGGAATCTGCACTGCTTGCACTGCTTACACTGAATTACTATTTAAAAGTAATAGTCATCATTTTGTTTTAACAATAACTTTATTCTCATTAAAATATTGCTTTTTAATTTCTAAAAATATCAAAACAGTACTGTACTTTAATTTGGAAATTAAGTTTTCTGTGATTTGTCTGAGCATTGTGTAACAACTAAATTGTTCTCCCTAAGTCTATCAAGCCACAATTAACTTGCTTTCTCTAAGTATTTTTAATATTCTTTAGCAACAAAAATTCTAGCATATCATTATTATTAAACTTAGTTTAAATGCACATATTCTAGGAAGAACCATGTATCTTTCCACATGAAGCAATAGTCCCCTCTCCTTCTTTATTTCTTTGATTCTGTCTCATGGATGCCTTGTCCTTGTTACTTCCTCCCAGCAGACTATAAACTATTTGAGCTCAAGAACTCATGTTTGTCACTCTGATTAGTGTCCAGAAAACACTCATTATATATTGATTCAAAAGGTGCATTTATTATGAAAATATTTCTCATAGGATATATGTTGATGTCTTAGGTCCAGAGCTTTGAGGAGGAGACTGGTAACCCTCTTGACATGACTTCAGGAACTGTAGGTAAGAATTCATTGATGTGTGTAATTTTATCAGTAGCCTTTCGAAAAGTGAATACAAGTAACTCATTCTCTTAATATGTGTAGAACTTCAATGAACTCCAGGAGATGCTCTAAATTTGTGCATCACCTGACAAATTAGAAAAGCAGTGATGTGAACATTCATGTAAATTTTAAAATACCAGAAAAATGCTCTACCCTGAAATTAATGGAGTCTGTGGCTTGTCTGATGCTAATGCTGTATAATCTATCTACCATAATAGAATGTTTTTGACATTGCATTGAGACTAACTAGGTGCAAACTTTCCTACTCCTCCTGCCAACTGCTTGTTATGGCACAAGTCATATAATTTTACTGTCAAGCTCTCAGAAGAAATGAGTTGCCTAACTTTAACTTTCCAAATCACCTTTCAGAATGATGCTCTACCATTCTAGACAACGGGGAAGGAAGTGTTTTTTTCACTTTTAGTTCTTATTCCCCTATGAAGTTATCATAGTGATTCAGCATTTTCACAATCCTTTAATGGGGCTCAAAGTAGGCAGAGATTAGTCAAACAAAATAGAGAGAAGCTAGTGCATTTCCGGAAAGAAAATATGCAAATTTTTAATTTAATTTAGCATGGTGTCAAACACATCTTTTCCATTACAGTGTGTGCATGGGCCTCATTTTGCTAAATGCTGTTTAGAAACTATGCATTAGTAATTATAGGGTCCTGCTGATTACATAAATTGTTATCCCGCTCTTTGAAGTAATTACCACATAACCTGCATTGAGGTTTATGAGACAAAAATAAGCATCTGTTTTCCATCTAATTGAATGCTTCTCAGTGAAACTGGAGGTCCCCTTGTCAATAGGAACTGTCTTCCTTGACATTATATTAAGAGGTTTACTGATATCATCTAAACCATCTCAATTATTCCAAAAAATTATTAGGGATATTAGGTAAATTGAGAAAGCAGAATAATATAGGTGGTGGTTTGCCTAACAGGCAATACTCAGAAAACAGGATTTTATTACTTTTGAAACTAGTGTTGTTAACCTAAGAATAAATAGGACTAAGAAAAAATAAGCAGAGTTAGTTGAATTAATAAAGAAAAGGGGAAATTGTTATACATATGTAATCTCTTTGATACATGCATGTGTTTGCTTAAAATTCAAACAATACATTCATTTGAAAGATGAAGGCATGTGGACTTTTTGACCAACAAAATAGGTCCAAAATGATGCCACTGTAGTTTTAAGGCATCTCTTGCAACACTGCTCCCACCATCTCATCTGATCCCTGGCTCGTGGGATGTATCTGTTGTTAGAACACTCTCTCTTGAGCCCAGCCCCACACTGGTAAAAGTCTAAGCCACATGCAGGTGCTCTGGTAGATATCCCTAAATGGGGGTCCCATGTGAACATGCCACCCTTGATGTGCAGTCCACTCAGCCTTCCTGATGATCTAACCAGATACCAGAACCAGATGACAGTCACACAATTACACTGGCCAACCAAACAACCAATTGATGTTTTAAACCACACATGGCACACAAATAGATTAAGACACCTAATGATCACTTCAAACATCTTTACATTTTAGTTAAAAATCATTTTTAAGACTCTATTGCTTTTACCCAAGACCCAAAGCTACAAATATACTATCCTCCCATAATTCCTGAGAAATTGTCACTGTACTGACAAGGTAACATAAAAAGAAGAAGGAAAGAAATGAAAGATCCTTTTAAAGGAAGCAAAATACATCATCTGTATTCCAGAAGCCATGGGGAATATGTAGGGTATGTGATGAGAGAAATTGCAGACAATTTTAAAGGAAGAACTGCTTGGGGATTAAAGACACATGTTTACATACTGAAAAACAACACTAATACATAATGATCATAATTTCCCCGTGAGTTTCACTTAATTATCAAATAGAACATGATATACCTCTTCTATCTTATACAACGAGAAAACACAGAAAAATGACCACACTAAAATTTAGCATTTCAAGATCAGACATTATTCAAAAGAAATACCCAGTACTAAAAGAATGACTACAAAGAAGCATTAGGAATTCTTGGAAGTGAACATTCACAACGATGATATGTGGGCATCGCCATGTATAAAGAAAAGCTCCAGTAAGTAAAGATTCCTTTCAGGTACAATACACAAAGCCTGCTTCTGTTCCTGATAATACCTTAGTAACACCAAATGGGCCAACCTTAACACATGTAGATACAAACTCTGGATAAAATATTTTTAAAACTCCTACCTAATGACACTGGAGAGTGAACAAGAGCAGACAGATAGTGAAGGGGGTTTCAACAATTGGAAGAAATGATTAATACCGAGTAAGTTTACTTTTTTAAAACATAAAAAATGCCTTTTAACCCAAGGGTAAGATCCAGTTGGCAGTATTCTAAAACTCTAAGAAAAATTGGGGGGGGGGGTGGATAAAGTAGAGGTCTTGTTAACCATAAAAATCAGAAGATAGATTGTGGGGCAATAATAATAGTTGAAAAGTGAGGGAAAATAAATGCCAGAAAGGAGAGATCCAGAGCAGAAATTCCCTAAATTCTAGGCATGAAATCTGCCCACATCTCTGGCAGATACTTTAACTAAACATCTATAGATTCAAAAGATTTCAAGAATCTCAACAGTGATTACAAGAAAAGAACAAAGATCTCAGCTTAGAATTTACTTCTACCCAGGCCCCCTGACTCCTAAAACAATACAATACACCATTCACAATGTCCAAGCACAGCAAAAATGTGCTGGACCACTGAAGAAAAAAGAACAAGTAATCCATTCTCAAGGAAAAAGGCAATTACTAGAGACAAACCACGAGGAGTCCCAGATATCGGTATCACCAGATCGGTGCTTTAGAGATGTTATTACAATTGTATTGAAGGGTGTAAAAGAAAATATACTCACAATGAATAAGAAGATAGCAAACCTCAAAATGCAAAATAGAAATTATAGTACAGAATAAAACAGAAATCCTATGAGCAAATATTGTAATTTCTATAATTCTGTGGGTATTCTTGATAGAAGATATGATAAAAATGATAGAAATGATAAAAGAAATATAACATGGATTTCCTGCATAATCTAAAAAAGGGAAAAGAGAGATTAGGATTCTGTAATTAATTATCTGAGTATCAATAGCCTGAGGGATAATATCAAAAGGTCAAAAATATATGGATTTGTAGCCTGAGAAGAAAAATTTAGGGAGAACTGGGCAGGGAGTAATATTTAAAGAACTAATGATGAAAATTTTCTCTAATTCACTCACAGACTTACAGATTCAAAAGTTCAGTAAACTCCAAGTAAGATAAAGACACGGAAAACTACATCTAAACAGTGTTATGATCAAACTCATAAATATCAAAGATAAGAGAAACTGCTCAAAACAGGTACAGACAAATAATAGGGGAATAAATTAAATATCAGGAGATTATGCATTTGAATCAATGGATACCAGAAGACTATAACTGTGAATCACATTGCTAAATGCAGCAAAATTTCATTCATAAATAAAAATAAAGACATTTTCATATAAAGCAAACTAAGGTAACTTGCTGCCAGCATACCTGTTCTGCAAGCAATGTTTAAGAAAGTTTCCCAGACCAAATCAGATTGTATTGATATAATACCTATGAGAATTTTCAGCAAAGAAGATAGGAGAGGTGGTAAATGAACAAATAAGGCTATAAGATTTCTGCATATTACATGAAGTCATATATATTACTTTTAGTTAGATTGGGAAGAAGCATATGAAGCAGCTGTGAAAAATAGGAGTGCAGCAAAAATGCTCATAGAAAAAATTAAAATATGTAATTTAAAAAACAAAACGATAGAAGTAACAGAATGAATAGTGCAGAAAAAATAAAAGTAGAAGACATGAGAAACTATTTGAGTGGAAAAAATAAAATAAAATGAATATACAGTAAAGTATCAAGAAAGAGATACCAAAAAACTACTATTCAGATGTAATATGTGGTTAAAATTAGACTCTTCCTGTCTTATTTTTTATTGAAGTTCTAAAAATGATATCAGATATAAAGTCAATGTGTAGCAAATCTACAGATGCAGCTTTTCTAAGGAAGTTAGAGGAAGCAATTCTGTAACTCTTGAAATTCTCAGGTCATCAAGGACATAAAGATGAGCCGTTTTGAGAGAGAGACAGAGACAGAGACTGAGACAGAGACAGAGAGAAAGAGACAGAGACAGAGACTGAGACAGAAAGACAGAAAGGCACAGATAACATGGATGAAGAGATTTAACTGGTGAATACTGTTGCTGTGGATTTCTCAACGTTCGAAGGATTAGTAATGATAAACCTTCCACCCCAAACAGTAAGAGGCCTCTAAGAAGATCATAGAGCATCTCCATTACATTTAACAACCGCAGGTACAGGTACTGTTTTATATGTTTCACATACATTTCTTTATTTGATCCTCAAAAAAAGCAGAACTGTAGGCATTGTTATCACTGTTATTCATTAGATGAGGAAACTGAAACATAGAGGTACTCAGTAGCTTATATCAGTCTCACAAATGGTAAAAAGTGGTGCCAAGTTTCTAATCTAGACCATCTTGTTGTATAGTTGACCATTGTAAATACTGAACATGCTTCTTCAAAGTGCAATTGGAAGACATGGGCCTAGTAAATGAAGATAACACAGGCTGTAGAATGACTTGTCACCCAGGTAGAGAACTGTAGGGAGCCAAAGAAGAGTTAGCCACTGTTTTTGAACATATTTTCCCAGATTTTCATCTCTACTCAAACTGTATCTTCCATTTGATAGCAAGTCATAGTGTAATTGCAAAGCCCAGGGGCTTTCTTTCAGTCTGAGCAGTTTAAAATCAATCATATCTAATATTTGATAACAATGGACATAGAGACAAGGAAATGACATGTGATAGATGCATTGGCCCTGCTGTGTGTCATGGTACACAACCATCCTAAGCATTGGTGTTTGGTTTTGTCCTCTAGTAATGAGTAAGCGAGAAGGAATGCAATTCTCCTAGTAAGAAATTGGAAATGTTATCAAATAGAACATAATAAAAATAGTCGTTGAAAAGTGATCTGTGGGAAGTTCAAAGAAAAAATGGAGGAAAGAGTAAGGGTTTACCTCTAAAAGGAAAAACAGGAGGTGCACTCCAAGCAAGTGTACACAACAGCAACACCAACAAACAGTGGTGCCAAAACCTAGGTTTAGAAGCATCAGAGCAACTCTGCTACTCTTATGACTGTCAGGCAGGGCAGGGAGTCATACCCAGAGCACAATGTGACTAGCTCCACGGAAAGGTGTGGCTTTGGGCAGAGGGAGATAGCCGAGATATGGATGCTCCAGCAGTGAGGCAGATGGAAAAACAAATGACTCAAAATCCCTCTCTTCCTGTCCGCTAATCTCTAGTAGCCAAACTTCAGCTGAAACCTGAGATCAAATAAGTTCATGATGCTGCTTCTGAGCACACACATTGCAAGGTGGAGAAAGGAGAGTGGATCTGAAAAGGCATCTAGAAAATACCACACACAGAACACTATCATCCTCACTAGATGCAAAGCAGGCAAGGTTCTGATCAAAGCT
>RJWM01029920.1:0-23963 GCA_004363535.1 Dasyprocta punctata | reverse complement strand
TTCTGGTTCCACCGCTGACCTGTGGCCTTCCCAGCACAGAACCGTAAATAAACTGGCGTGAGCCCTTATTGTGGGCTCTTAGATTCCCCGTTGGTACTGTGGGAGGCATGGTCATGCATTTGGGTCTCTAGTGGGACTCTTGCATGATATTGCTGTGGGATCCAGGCCCTCGGCTATCCTGGATCTTAGTGTTGTGGACAGATTTTCCTGCACTTTCTTGTGTTTAACTTTGGGTGACTATTATAAAACAGTATTACAAACACTGTGTCCTGTAGCAGTTGTTCTCCCTGTAACCCCTGACTACAACACCATGCTTTGTCCACCAGTGCACTCCAATCTTCCCTTCTGCTCCCATTTCCCTGACCATGGAGAGATAAGACCCCGCTGACAGCACTCCATCTTGCTTGAGCTATGCACACTGCAGGATTCCAGGTTTGGTGACAGGAGTAACACACATAAGGCACTTTCCAAGGTCGGAGCCCAAATCACAGGGTCAGAGCTGGTAAGGATTGATCAATTCCCCTGTAACATCACTGGACTGAAGACAACTAAGCCAAAGGCTGGTTGCCATAGATAAATTCTGTCATGTGGCAATTGGAAGACTTGCCATAACACACTGGGTGAACCTGGACAAGTCATAGCCTCTATGCCTTATAAGTCTGGAGCCAGAATCAATAACACCTAAGCTCCCTCCTTCAGCTGCCTCTCTGACCAGGGATCACCACTTTTACCTCTTCCCTAGCACAGGGCCAGAGTGGGATGCAATAAATGCCTACAGTCAAGGTTATGGTAGTCCCGTGATCATTGCACTTGCTGGAAATGTTGCTCAGAGGCTGAACAACCACTCGACAGCTTTGCTGTAGAGGGATTTATACACCAAGAAGGTTAGAGCAGACAGTGGTGACCCCTTTCAACTCTGCAATTCCCAGTCTCAGGCTCTTTGCCTCATACATGAGGCAGGAGCAGTGCAGTGTTTCACAGGCCAAGTGCTGAATGACATTGTTTCTTTTCACCTTCGCACTGCAAAACGCCAACAAGATAGTCAGCAAACTCTCTTTCAGTATCAAGGAACTGAGGTCAAAAAGGTTAAGAAATGCACCAAGGCCACACCACTGGAATTTGAACCCTGGTCTGTCTGAGTCCAGAGCTCTCCTTTCTATGATGCTGTGATGAAGGGTCTCTGATGTCACGTAGGTGGCACACTCCAGATCTTACTCCAGAGTTTACAGGATAAATCAGGTTTGCATGTGCATCCATGCTTTCTTTTGTATGTGCGCACAATACCCTTCTCCATGTCCCTTCTCCCATTCTACAAACAAACCTCTTCTCTGCTTCAAGAGATTCCACTTATACTACAGGGCTCAGTCCCAGCTACTCCTCAGAGGTGAGATCTTCCGCTCCCAACCTAAGTGCTCCTTCCTCCATCCCAAAAGCACTCCCTCCTCTGTGATTCCATAGCAAACATATCTATTATTTTCCCATTTATCTCACAGCTCTATTTATTGCAAGCCTCCCAGGAAGTAGGTTTAGAGCAAGGTGACATACATACAATGTTTGTTCAGTCCTCCTAGCATCCTGAGGTGGTTCTGGATATTTCTAACACTAATGGGTCTATGTCATTTTTGCTTTATGTTCCCCTACTCCCACTATATCTGTCTCCAATACTGAACACAATCTCAGGGAATATAGTAGATGCTAGCAGACATGTGCATGTATGAAAATAACCTGCCTGCATTACCAGTGTTTTCAGGTGCTAAGTGATGGAGTCAGTCTGCACTGGCCTGGGACAATAGAAATGAAAATGTGATTCTAAGTGCTTAGATCTAATGGTAGTTTGTTTCCTAACTGTGAAGAAAGCAGCTTCTTGTTCATTTCTACCCTTGAATTCACTCTCCCCTGCCTTCAGATTGCCTCTCTCTCTCCCTGCTGAGTTTAATTCCGTTACATACTGTTGGGATAATATAGCCTCCCTGAGGGGTGCACAGCCCCGCTCATCCTTTTGTCCCAGAAACTGGAGGACAAGAGTTTAGGTCAGAAGGGCAGGCCTACACTGAAGCCTGAGAGGCCCCAGGATCTGATAGGGGAGTTCGTTTTTCATAGCTTGACGTCCAGTTGGGCAGATGGAGGCCCTGGGCCCCTGGCCCTGCTCCCAGGTTGGGGGTTGTAAAAGATCCAGAGGTCACAGTGGAGAGCAAAGAGATCAGGTTCTTGGACAAGGACCAAATTGGACTGCGTCACTCAGCCTGCATGCTGAAGAGAGGAGAGCAGAAGATACAACTAGGTAGGGGACCAGAGCAACCAGGCAGGTTTGAATGGGCAGCACTGGAAACCATGATGATTGTAGCCACTGAGTAGACTATATTCTGTGAAGCTAGAGAAGATCCTGGGAGTAGGGAATCAAAGAGCCAAGCAGGCATAGCTCAGGGCTCTACCCATAATTCATGCAGAATACCCTCTCTTTCGTCTGTTTTGTAGATTGGACTTTCATTGAAAACTTTCTTTGAATAAAAAGTCAGAGGAGGAGGAGAAGGAGGAAGAAGAAAAGGAAGAAAGAGAGGAAGAAGGACAAGAAAAAGAATGACTCACCCTGCCTTGGATTATAAATTTCCTGGGTCTCAGACCTGGTCTTCTTCCTCCCTAGATACTCAGCCTCATTCTCAGTCAGGTGAGAAAGCTACACCAGGGACCCCAGGTGATGAACAGATCACACCACAACTCTGAAGCACGTGATGGCCTGTGCAGATGCTACCTAACTTAGATGCCTCCTTGCTGAGCTCCCACGCTCCAGGTGTAAGATAATTGCCCTTCTGGTCTTCACAGAACTCAGAGAGTCTCCTCTCCACTGAGTGCCTTCACTTCTGCATCATTTTCTCATCTTAAATTACTTTTTCTTTAACTCAAATGCTACTTCCCAGGGGAGCCCTTGCTGATTTCCTCATGCAGTTGGTCTTCCACATTCCCCACAGCCACCTGCTACTCTGCACATGGTGCACACCTCTACCACACAGTTTGAATCTTCGAGCCTAGATACACATTTCATCTCAGGAGCTCAAACACCTGGAGCAAGCAAATTCCCTCAAGGATTCAGTTTCCCCATCTGTAAAACAGATAATAGAACATACTCCTATTCCTTTGAGGATCACATGCAGGAACATAGTCAAAACCTTTGGCCTTGTACCGCCTGGCATAAGTCCTCAAAAAAAAAATGGTAACCATTGTGAATAATGTCACTCAGTGAGTTTTTGTGATAAATTCCAGAATCTGTTTCCTGCAGATTTTTCCCATCAAGATTTTTGCATATGCAACTTAAACACATTTGTTTTCTTCTCAGTTGAATCTTCTGACAAAAATGGCAGGTTTCTGAGCCAATGAGAATTCAAGGAGAAGCACCATCAAGACTCTTTCTGATAAAATTAGATAGGTAAGGCTTTCATCTTTAAAAAGACTGCTTCTCACTCTGTCTTTATGACATTGTTTATTAAGCTATAACCTCCATCTTGTTTGACTTCTTTGCTGGCCTGGAAAGCTGCCTAGTCAGGAAAGGCAGTGTCCCTACAGTGTGTATGTATCATAGTGCTTATCTCCTAGGGGAACACTTGCCATTGCTTTCTTGTTAGGCTGCCCCTTTAAACCAAAAGCATCTAACCCTAACCCTCTGCTCCCTATAACTCAAGCAACTAGCGCACTTTCTATGTTCAATAACTAGTGTGGCACTAATGGTGCTCATCAACTTAACTGGATTGAGAGATGTCAAGAAAATGGGTATAGCATCCTTTATGTGTGTTTGTGAGGCTGTTTCAAGAGATAATTGGTATGTGGGTCAGTTAACTGAGAAAAAAAAAGATAATCCCTGAATGTGAGTGGCACTTCCCAAGAGGCTGGGGACTTACATGGGACAAAAAGCAGAACAGAAAGTTGGTTTCTCTTATTCTGAAGCTTCTAACTCCTAGGACTGAGCAGTTACTAGTTTTTCCAGTTCTTCAGCCTATAGAGGATGTGTTGGTTACTTTCCTCTCATTGGTAAGTCAAAATATCCGATGCCCAAAGTTAAACGAAGAAGGTTTTATTTAGCTCACAGTTTGTGGAGGTTTCAGTCCATACTCAGCTCGCTCCAAGACAGAGTGGAACACGGCAGAGAAGCAACAGGTCATGGCAGTGGAAGACAGCAAAAGGAAAAAGAGCAAATAAGGAGGAGAGCACAGAGAAGACTCTTTCTGTCCCCTTTATATTGTATGTAATCGGTACCCACCCTAGGGTGAGTGTAGCACTTACTCCCATAATCCCAACATTGGACCATGAGTCAATCACAAATTCTAGAAACCTACCCCCATGACTGTATGAGGTTTTGGGAGGTCATCAAGACACAAACCATAACAGATGACCACTACTGGACTATCCAGCTTGAGATCAATCTAATAAATTCCCTCTTATAATTATACATACATTGTATAGGTTCTATTCCTCTGGAGAACACTAACACAACCAGTTGTTAAATAAATACAGACTTTAATCAATTAATAAGTCAGTGGAGTCACTGAGCCCTATAGGCTTCTACCTTTCATTCCATGTAGACTAGGATTCAAGCCACTCCTCAGATTCCTCAGAATAAAGGCAACTAAGCCCAAGCCAGGTTGAGGCCAACCTTCTAGATGAAAGAAGGTAGAGTAGTGCCCCAGGAAAGATAGTCTTCAACTTAGACTCAGTGCTGGGAGATGAAAAGGACTGATTCACACCAAATGTAATCATTTACAAAGTTAAGCAGGTGTCCTGGGTTAGAGGAGCAAGCAGAGTTGGCTTTCTGCATTTGTTCACACCCCATTGTTGACCTTACATTGCCTACCAATAACTTGGCTCCCTAGCACCTGAGGCCAGGTGTTCTCACCTCTCCCAGGCCCGAGTAAGCCCCTATGGCCCAGCAAACTAGACGAGGCCTCTTTTCTGGCTACAGCTATGCTTCAGGATAGAATCCTGAAAGTCAAAGTTGATGATTAGCTGGCTGAGTCTTGGTAATTACATTGTAAAGGACCATATCATACTGACTCAAAAAAAATTTTTTTTACCTGTGCTCATTGACAATCTTTACCTGTGCTCCTTCCTCTGGGTACCTATGCATGTCCACATGCTTTCTCCTCAAGAAAATAAGAATACCCTTCCCAAAATACCAAGAATATTTTGGGAAGATTCTGAAAACCTGAAATTGTTTACAGACACTGGGAATTCAGTTCAAACTGGAAAATTCAATCCCCTCCTACATACTTATTCAATGAAAATGAAAACCTAAGTCTATACACAGAGCAGGACATGCGTGCTCATAGCAACTTTATTTGCTTAGCCAAAACCCAGAAACAACCCAAATGCCCTCCAACAAATGAAGGAATAAATAATTGGTGTGATATCCATACAACTGAATAAAAAGGAATGAAATATTGATACATGCAACAACAATTCTGTGGATTGAAAACACATACTCACACACTGTGGTTCCATTTATTCAACTCTAGAAAAGAACAACAAATTTCTAATGACAGAAAGCAGATTCATAGTTAATTGGGGAGGGATTGAGATAGGGAGAAAAGGAAAGCATTACAAAGGGGCTTAAGGCAGATTTTGGGAGTGGTGGAATGTTCACTAGCTTAATTGTTGTAATGGTTTCATAGATACGCACTTACGTTGAAACTAATCAAATTTTGCACTTTTAGTATGTGTAGTTTATTGTATGCTAGTTGTATCTGAAAGAAAATACTTTTAAAAATCATTAGGAGATAGCAGTTGCAAAGTTATATCTAGAGTATAATCTCAGTTCTGTCTGTGGAGTTCATTCTGTATCGCTGTACCTAGTACAATGCCAGGCATGTAGAGGCACAACAAACATCGCTTGAAACAAATAAATAGAGTTGGCCTTTCTGACTGATTTAGCCTAACAGAAACCATTCTACCTGGTTCAGTCATGTCTACCAAGATGTATGAAGAGCACTGACCGCCTTAAGATGGAAAATCTTGTGAACTCTCTCGCAAAAGCACGAGCAAAGTATACCTCATCCATTCCCCCTTCCTCCTTCCATCTCCTACTCCCAGACTATTTAGATGTTTTACTCCTCAGAGAACACTAATACTGGTTCCAAAGACAAGAGTCACTGGGCCAGAGCTGGAGCTGTTCCCCACACATACCCAGCATGTCTACATTCTGCTAGGTGGAGCCTCCCTAGGGCAGGGAGGACAGTGGCATCTCACAGGCACAGCTTCCTGCCTCTGGACAGCAAGATGAATTGAGGCATTCTGGGTGCCCTACTCACTAGGAATCTTGTCTTTTGTCCACTCTCACAAGAAAAGACCAGCCAGGTAGCCCAGAGAAAGTAAAATAAGTAGGAGTCACAAGAGAAAGATGGGAGGAGTAGGGCAACATTGCTCACAGCAAGCAGACAGGCATTCTTTATTGATGAACTCATTAGCTATTGATGAGAAGGGCTTTTGTGCTACCCATTCCTCCCTCCCACCCCTTGCGCTGTGATGGGCCCAGGATGATAATGAGGGCCCCCAGTCTGAACTCAGATCAGAACTCAGACCTTGACTAAAGACATTGGTAAAGCAGTCACAGGTTTTCTGGGACACCTACCAACCTCTCCAAGACAGAAACCTACAAGAAAAGGTGCACAGGTTTTCCCATATACAGGAAAATAAACCAGCCTCCCATGAGGAACAGCAAAGGAGTTATCATTCCAATAAGGCCCAAAATACCCACTAGCTCAGCCCCTTTGTAGTAAAGGTACTGTGCATCCACAGGTCTCTGACAGCAAAATCCCTGATGTCCATAGGGTTAGCTGATCGTCTCTCAGCAGCCTTAGGAGACTGGGATCAGACTGGAAAGTTTTATGAAGGAAGTTCTACGAAGGATAATTTCAAGGAGAAGGGATGAGTACTGAAAATAGGGTGGCACCAAAGGAAGGGACAAAAGCCACCCAGAGTGGAGCAGGAACTTTCTAAAATGTGGGGATGCCTTCAAGGTAAAGCCTGTGGACCTCCAAGACAACATTATCTAATTATTAATAGTAACATGCATTCCTAAATTGCTTCAACACTTTATAATTTATGAAGCACTCAAAATTAACTATCTAATCATAATTTATTACTACAAAGGCTAGAAGACAATGACTGAGAGTTTTAATAATACCAGGAATTGGTTTTAGTGTTATTCATGGATTAATTCAGTTAAACTTTCCAACAACACTGGAAGGATTCACTATTATTCTCATTCGTATTTTACAGATGAGAAAATGGAAGCTCAAAGAGTCTAGATAGTTTACCCAAAGTCATACAGCTCATAACTGAGCCTGGATTTGAACCCAAACAACTGTCTCAAGACCCTGTATACTAAACTATTGTGCTTTGATGCCTCAGAGAACTGGAGGGATACATCCAGGGTTGCCAGCTAGTAAATACTATGAGACCCAATACATAGTCTTCTGACTCCAAAGCAGTTGAATCCCACCTCTCTGTTGCTCCTTCTTGCTTTTACCCAGACTCCTTCTTGTTGTTAAGAGCTCATGCCTCTGCTTAGGCAGTTGCTATTAATCAGATTCACCATCCTCAAACTGTCAGTTTGCATGGTACCACACCCTGGAAGGGAGTGAGGAGTAAAATGATCCTCTCTCCCTGTAGAGAGATTTCTTCCCAGCACAAGCTCTCCTCTGGGTCAGGGCCCTCCCAGGGAGGCTGAATGGGGTCTGGTTGAAGTCAAAGAAAAATCTGTACAACAGTTCAGTCAGGCCAAAATTCTGTCTTTCAGGTTGAAAGGGACCAAACCAAGTCCCCTTGCCCTGATTCTCCCCACCATCAAAATGCCCATTGTGATAAACTGATGCTGAAATCTGTCACTGAGGAGTTCAGGAAAACCAGTCCTGACCTGGTCTAAATCTGTGGCAAGGTCTTCTATAAACTGGGGTGAATGACAGGGAAACATAGGCCAGCACCACCACTTTCTGTTACCTGTATGTTATCATAGCCACAGGAAATATCCAGAGTCAGCAGCTAGCTCAACCTCTGGGTCAGGGCTGGCCATGCACCTTCAGTCATGGAGTTGCAGGCTGTTCTTTCCTGAGTTTGCCCTGCCACCCTGCACCCACCCACCCATGATGGCTGGATCCATCTCTCAAGCTTCCTCAAAGACAGAGACAACCAGGGTGATCCTGTTTCACAGAGGGATAAGATTTCTGAATCCTAGGCACCTGCTTGGCAGGCTCCTTCCTGCCAGTCCTCCAGCCCACCCTGAAGCCAGCACATCCCCTCTGCCATGGAGCACTGACCCTGCCAGAGCACCCAAGGATCCACAAGTTGTAGAAGACACATCTTCCCTTCCATCACTCCTGTAGGTGAGTGCGTGGCCATTTTGTTTTCCTGTGACCCACCCTCAGTCTCTGCAGCTGAATCTTGACTGCTATCTCAGAAGCCCAAGTCATCCTTCTCCTAGAACTCCTGAAGGATTCTGGGGAAATTCAATTGCATGTGGGACAATGAGCAGAGTGGGTTGACTGGCTCGCTTCCCAGCATGCTTTTAGTGAGAGTATTATTCTATGGTCCACATTCCTAGCTATTTAGTTCTGGGCCTCTCAGGAATAGCAGTTTTATTCTTCCCCTTGACTTTCTACCAGGAGAGACCACAGATGCCCCTACATTCCCATCCACTATGCACAGCTCTAGAAATTCTGGGGCCTTCTTGGGGTTTAAGGAATTCCCAGAAGCCTCCCATCAGCTCCCCCTCTCAAAACTCACATGCAAGTCAATAGAAAAACAGGCCTAAAGAAACCAGAAGCAGAAGAACTTCAGCCAGACGGGTAGACAATAGTCTCTGTGGTGTTCTACTGGATGCATGCAGCCTCTACCACCCACCCCACCCTCTAGGGCAGATGTCTGCAATTCCACTGTAGGTGCTTTGTCCCACGGCGCTTGCCAATCAATGAATTATTCAACAAATATTTTCAGAGGTTCTTCAGTGTGCAGGACAACATATTGTACTAGAGGCTGGGGTGAATACAAAGCTATAAATCTTTCCCCAAAAACTCTCTGCAGACATTGTTAGTGCTAGCGATGTGGCTCAATAGTAGAGCTCTTGCCTTGCATGCACGAGGCCCTGGGTTTGATCCCCAATACCACCAAAAAAATAAAATAAAAGACATTGTTATTATCCATACCTTACAGGTGAGAGGATTGAAACAAACAATAAAGAGGTCAAGAGGCTAGCCCGAGGTCATATAGCTTATGAAATCCTGAACATAGCTATGGGATGGTTCTTTGAAGAGCTGATTCCAGGATAATAACTCAAGATTGTGGATACTTCCAAAAAGGAAAGGCTGGCATTTGGCATGTTGCTGTTCAGTGTCAATCCTTAGCCATAGGACTTGCCTGAGCATGGGCCACCTGTTCAGGAAAGAGAAAGAGGTGGGAGAAAAGGTGCAGCCAGTGACCCCTGCCAGCTGGAACAGGGCCCAAGTGCATCCCTCCCCTCTATCCATCCCCTGGGTGATGTCACATCACCACAGACCTGGAACTGATTGCAGAAGAGGCATGAAGCTGAGGTCCCGCCACATGATGGACTGAGGCACACACTGTATGTGTGCCAGGCTACCTGTGACAGGTCAGCTAGAGGCCTCCAGCAGTGGGGACTGGACCCAGCCTGGCTGAGAGAAAGAACGGCCTGGTAGCCACATAAAAGGGATAGGAAGGAAGGACTGGAGAGGCCACAACAGCAATCCAGGCAAGAGGTACTGTCTGAACAGACTCATGAGGGGAGAGGGGCCATGAGCAGAACCACATGGAAGCAACACCTGTGGGCTTTGGGAATCAAAGGGGTGTGAAGGTCAGCATGAAGAAAACCTTTCCCTGTGCAGAGAACCAGACTAGAGTAGACCCCAGAGAAAGAAAATAGCAGGGTGAGTTCACACACTTAGAAGGGACAAGGGAAGGCCCAGACGCGCTCTCAAAATCAGACTAAGACTTCAACATGCTGGAAACAAATGCACATAGTCCTTGCCATGTGTCAGGTTCTGTTCTAGGAGTTTTATATTCAGACCTTTAACTGTCTTCTGTCCCTATCAATAGTTAGTCTCCCCATTTTGCAGGTGAAGAAACACAGAGAAGTGACTAGTGCAGAGGTCACAAAGCTAAGGTTGCAGATTTAGACCTGCTGGGTCCATGATGAAACTACCATGCTAACTAAGCTGCTTTCTGGGAGAATAAATGAAGGATGCAGGGAGGGGATGAGGTAAGCTTAGGTAAATTTATGAATGATGAATTGCTAGATATCATTGAGAAGCCCAGGAAAGATTAGATGCATATTACTAGTTTGGTTTTTTGGGGGGATTTTGTTTTGTTTTTTTGGTTTTTGTTTTTTGTTGCTGTTGTTTTGTTCTGTTTGTTTGTTTGTTTTGTTTGTTTGCTTGTTTTTTTTTGTACCTGGGGTCAAACTCACGACCTCGCACTTGACAGGCAGGCACTTATGCCGCTGAGCTAAATTCCTAATCCCATATCACTAGTAAGTGAGTTTTAGGTTCAGGGTCAGACAAGGGAAAGTCAGGCACTGGGCCTACCACTTACTGCATTCAGCACTCTGGACCTTGCTGTCTCCACATCTGTAAAAGGGAGATAATAAGAGCAGTCTGTCCATCTCAGATCTGTTGTGAGGGTCAAATGAAAATATGAATATGAACAAATTTAGAAGGCATAGGGTTGAACAAAGGTAAGTGGAATATAGAGTTTACAGGCTGGGAGAGCCACAGGCCTCTTGTACTTTAGTTCCTAAAGGTTCTTCCCCAGGTGGCAGATAACTCACATGGGCTTCAGATCCTTCAACATACTTGTGTTAAGAACCTAACCGACATAGAAACAAAAGGCCCAGCACATGTCACTCACCTTCCCTTCCATATCCCATACTCAGTAGCTAAATAAGCTGACCAGTGGGAAGTTTTGCGGGGCTCCATCCAAGCCCCCTGGGGAGCAGAGGGAGGCTGGATAAGGATCTACTTGAGGACAAGGTATGCGGTTGTGGAAAGTGTTGGGCCCAGCCTCAGCTGTCTACACTGTAACCTCCTGACTCCACACCTTCCCCAAAATGCCTGCTTGGAAGCAGCTGACACCTAAACCAAGCAGAGAAACAGCCTAAAGGATATTTCATTGAAATACTTGCACAGAAGCTGCCTCACTTAAAATGCAGGCACTGGTGGAATTAGCCCCTCAAGCACCACAGTCATAGGTGGAACTTGCAGGAAGGTACTCAGGGCCCCAAGTCCATGATTTCTCGAGCTTCTCTCATAGAACCTAACAAACGCATCTATTATATCATAGGAAGATGGACACTTCTCTCCAGCCCAAATGGGAAGGCAATACAAGACCTTCCAGGAAAAAGGATTGAGGAGGCATTTTCCCCAGCTGACTCCCAGAGCAAAAGTATTTCCTCCAAGATCAGGAGGGGGCTGTTCTGGTCACTACATTAGTAGCAGTTAAATTGTTGTATTCCTGCTGGAATGTATTATCCTTTGATCATTCTTTTCAATATCACTGCTACTGCTCAGGTTCTAAATGAAAGATCGCTTGCCTCCATCATTCTGTCCCCTGAGTAGTCCCCCCAGGAAGAGGGACAGACTGCCCACACTGTGCCCATCATCACTCAAACAAGGAAGAGAGCCATGTGATCAAATATATGAGCCCCTTCCCCACTCTCCTTGTCCTCAATTGCTCTAAGCAACAGAACATTCTCCTGTCCCAAGAGGCAAAGAGATGAGATGGAGAAAGGGGCGGCAGGGCATACCTTGAACAGAAACATCTGTGCAGTGTGGGTGGTTTGTGTACTGAAAGGTTGTGCATGTGAGTTTGGTCTTACGTGTCTGCATATTGGCACCTGACTATGTGCCTATGTGTTTTGGTGTCTTAGTAATGTTATGTGCAGTATGTGTGTGTCCATGACTATTTGTATGAGAAGGCACACATGTATCTATATGTGGCTGCATGGGGGGTGTGCATGTGTGTGTATATGTATGTGTGTGTGTTTTGTGTGCATGTGCCCTAGGCACAGCCCAGGACAGAATGAATGATTTTGCATGAGAATCACATATGCCAGTGGGTCTGCCATTGTGAGGTGGAGGGTGAAGGTAAGAATTCTGGGTTTGGAACTAGTACACTTGGGTTTGCAGCACAGCTTTATAATTTAATGGCCAAAGGAGCTTAGACTGGTCACACAACACTCTGGACCTCAGAGTCCTCTGTTAAATGGGAATAATAACCCCTATCTACACTAGGGGACCTTGTGAGGCTCCACCCCATGTGGAAATATGTGATCAGCTTGAGTATCAGTACATGGAGTGATTGTCTCACCCCTTCAAGACAGCCTCATCACAGCAGAGAGGTTGAGAGCACAGGCCACACAAGTCAACCTTACCCTCTGGGACCTCAGGGACATCTGCTCCTGTAATCTTGCCCTCGCTGATCATTATAAACCCCCTTAGCAAGCCCTGTGTGAGGACAAATGGCCTCTGAAAGGGTCCTAATGCTGCTAATGTGACACACATTTTGCTAGCAACAGGGGAGAGAAATAAGAAATGGCCATCTTCACCCAATCCCTGACCCACTACCCAACTAATACCAGGTGTGGGCATTCACTGAGCACCTATCTCACTCTGTGGGCTTCCATAGGGCATCACTTCCTTACAACAAACTTGCAAAGCAGTCACTAATGAGGTCACTTTAAAGATGAGGAAATTTAAGGGAGAAAAACTAGCTTGTTTTCCACCGCATAGGCAGTAAGTTGTCAAATCATGTTAGAGAGCCAAGCCCTGACATCTGTCCCCAGAGCCTCACTCTTAGTCTGGATGTGTAATCTTTTTCAGGCTGTTTCAGGGGACCGCTCTCAGTGGCGTGGATAAGGTTGGGTGCTGGGTGACTCCCACCTTACCCCAAGCCTGTTACCTACCTTTTCTCTGCCATTGTACTCAGGTCTCTAGCACAATGCTGCTCTCAACATCAAGCCCTGATGTCTCCACAGCTGCCATCCCACCTCCTGACTTTTGCTCAAAAAGTAGGGAGATCTGGGCATCTGTGGTTGTCTTTCACAAGGAGATAGAGGGCACAAGTGAGTGGCAGAATCAGTAAGTCATGCCTAAGTTTCCTTCTTACCATTTCCCAGTTGGGAAAACTTAGACTTTTGAAGAAATAGGGATCGTATTCCTGCCTACTGGTAAGATAGGAACAAAATCTCTTTCAACCCCCGAGAGAGTCTGGGCCTGTAGATTGGCAAGAGTCAAAGAGACAGAGCTTGCTGAAGAAGAGGCAAAGAGCAGGAAGGGGTGGGTTTGAGAGCTACTCTGAGGGAGAATCAAAACCTGGGGAGGAGAGGGAACGTCAAATATGGAAGGAAAGGGTACAGGTATGTAGCGGCCAGGGATTGCATCCAGCAGGACAGCAGCGCCCTCTTCTGTCAGCTGCACTGCAAGCAGCGTGAAGATCCACCTTCCACCCCCATTTTCCTGCAGTCACGCGCACTTCAAAACGCCAGTGGGTCTTACTCGTGACAGGCCCACTTGAGCCGTCATTGTTTCCCCAAAGGCTGACAGTCTGCCACATCTGAACTTGCCAGTGACAGAGCCTGAGCTCCCCTTTCCTGGAGCCTTGGAGCCCTGAGGCACAGTACACACTTGCCTTTGTAGGATGACTGTTTTCGATCATTCCCTGACTCAGGACAGCTGCTTCCTCACCTGAATGTGGAGGTGTTAGGGTTGCTAGGAAACTGAAGGCAACCTGTGGGGAAAGGCCATGGAATGGACTCAGACCCTGCCTGCTCAGTGTAGCTCTGTGACCTTGCAAAGACAGACCTGCTGTCCCAGCATTAGTCACAGATATCTGTACAAGGAATGTTTTGGAAGAAGCATAGAGCACAGCCCTCAATAGCCTGCCTGCACAAAGTGAGAACTCCGATCAAGAACCAGCCCATCACACCACAAAGACTCATCCACATTTCCGTGCCAACAGGACATGCTACAGAGTGTATAGGCTATTGGGACAGCGGTGGTTAGCACCAAGGCAGCACAAGTGTACAAGGAGGTTCCACTGGAAAGATTTGCTGTCATCTGTGGCATGCCTGCTGTGTGTCAGGCACAGTGCTATACACAACATTCAATATCTTGTTCTTCTCCCCTAGGGCCCTGCTTAGACTCACTCAGAGCAGAAGAAAGCAGAATTCCAGAGTTTATAATAGTCTAAGGCCATAGAGAAAATCTGTCAGGCTCAGGGAGGAGGGGAGCCAGCAAAGGTCAGCAAAGACAGGATGTACAAGATACCCTGGGACAGTGAATGGACTAGCCTGCTCCTGTGTGTCACATGCAGAGAGGCCCAAAAGATAGCAAAGTTCTGGAGCAAAAACATAAATCAAATAGTGTTATGCCCAGGGAGAACTACAGACAAATTTCTAGGGAGTCCTCAGAGGGGCAGAAGTATCTATACCCAGGAGTCTTCAGGGAAAATCTCCCCTTTGGGTGACTGTTAGAAGTACAGTATGAAGGGCTGGGATGTAGTTCAGCTAGTAGAGCATTACCTAGCATGCGTGAGGCCCTGGGTTTGATCTTCGGCGCTGCCAAAAAGAAGCAGGGAGGAAAGGGAGAGGAAGAAATAAACAGCTTACATGTGGTAGGACCTTCGCACATAGTGGTCTATGGGAGATAGCCCAGTGTATTCACAGGGTAAAGAGGTACTGTGCCAGTCTAGCACAGAGATTATGAGAGAAATCAGAGACTGTAGAAAACTCTTGAAAATTATGATCACTTTAGCAATGGGTGAGAGTTCATCATGGCATCAGAGTAATTCTATGGAGGCCTTGGAATGCTAAGGCCTCCATAGAATTAAAAAGATCTAAAACTCTGAGACTGAAACCTCACATTCAGCAACCAGAACAGGCTCCAGGCACCTAAACACTCTCGGCTCTGCAGCCTCATCCTCACTTGGGAACTCACCTGACCTCAAGCATCTGTCTCCTTGCAGCAGGCTGCTGTGGGGCACAGGAGGGCAGCCCAACCTGAGATTCCAAAGGCAAAACCAACTTCAATTTTGGCTTCAATGACATAATAACTGCAATAACCCATTGAAATAGAGTGAACTCTCTCCAGAAGAGCAGGCATTTCCCACTGTGGGTGGCAATTTATCACCCACCAGAAGGTAAAATGCCAAGCATGAAGCCATGGCCAGAGGCTGCCTTGACTTTGTATACATTTCTGAGAGAGAGAGTCCTCTGCACTGCCTGCTCTCCAAAGGAACAGCCCTGCTGAGTGGACCACCAGTGGCCCCAGGCTTCACTGTGTATTTACTCTTTCTAAGTTATTTTGCTGAGCCCTTGCAGCAGAGCAGACATGGTTCTGGGCACAATGGTGAGTGCTATGCAAGTCTTCACACATGACCTGTGTAATTTATGTCATCTTTTTGGTCCTTACCAAAATCTTGAGGAATCACTGGCAAGCATGCTCTTTCACTTTTCGTTTACTTGCTTGCTTGCTTCTTTACCTCTTTTTTACATATTTATTAAGATAAAATGATGCACAGCAGATTTAAAGCATGCAACTTAATGGGTTCTGACATGTGAATGCACCTGTGAAACCATCACCACAGGAGCATAATCATCGCCCTTACACAGGTTCACTGGAGGCCCTTTGTAATCCCGTGCTCTCCTCCCTACCCCCATTCCCAGGCAACCACTGATCTGCTTAGCCCTCTAAGTTTACATTTCCTGGGAGTTTATATTAATGAGGTTAAACACTGTGTCCACACAATACACTGTTCAAACTTGTCACAGTCCCACCACCCTCATCCTCATTAGACACTCTCCTAGCTGCCACTTCAAGCTGGAGACTGGGGTGATAGAAGTAGGGATCAGACCTGGGTGTGGTGGCGCACACCTTTAATCCCAGCACTCGGGAGGCTGAGGTAGGCAGAGCATTGTGAGTTCGAGGCCGGCTTGGGCTACAACGTGACCACAAGGCCGGCCTGAGCTACATAGTGCGACCCTGCCTCAAAAAGCTAGGGCCAGGAGTTTGGCTCAGTGGCTTAAGTGCCTGCCTGGCAGGCATGAGGTTGTGAGTTTGATCCCTGGTACCACAGGAAAAAAAAAAAAGGTAGGGATCAGAGGTGAGTCTTATCTTTCGAGGTCATATAAGGCAGTGGGAAAACCTTATAAGACACTGTCCTATAGCCTAAAAACTAGAGAGTTGGGGAGTTAAGGCTAACCCCATGGTCACTGACACTCTATACTCAGTGCAAAAGAGAGATCTATGCAGGAAACCCAGAAGAGAAAGGGACTCTTCCCTCTGGACTGGGATCCACAGACAAGGCAAGACATTGACATTCTCTACATGGACAGGGAAAGCCAGGAAAAACAGGAGGGAAAAGTGTATGACAGGCAGGACAAAACAGGGACAAAGGCATGGAGGCAGGTCAGGCAGAACAGATGGGGAAGATGGTGAGCTGAGAAGTCCTCCTGCAACTCTTCACATGAAATGTGTTTTCTTCCCACAAGGATGTTATATTGGGTTTATGTGTGGAGCGGAAGGGAGGGGAAGTGTGGAGGATAATTCTTTATATTTTAAAGTAATTTACAAAGTGCTTTGACTGTCATACCTTATTTAATTCTCAGTATAATCTTACATGTATAATTTACCATTTCACACTTCGGAAAACTAAGGGTCATAAAATCTAGTGATTTGCTCAAAAATATATACTCCTGTGTGGTGGAACAAAGCTTCAAGCCAAGTCTCTTGCTCCCAGGATTGGTTCTTTATTCCTTATGCTTATAATAATCCACATTTACTAAATAGGGCATATGGAGCTGCATGTGCAGCTATTGCTTCACAGCATACCATGTGCAGAACCAAGATTTGAGCTCAGGTCAACTGACTCCATTCTCGAAATTTTAACCAGTGTCACCTCCACCTTCCAACTACCCTATCATTTACCAAGTATCGTGTTCAAGGCCAGCACCTGACATGCTTGGCAGTGGCACATCTTTCCCCAGTCAACAGCAGAGGAAGTTACAGCTTGATGAAATTAGGAAGCTTGCAAAGGCCACTCACTCCTAAGAAGTGAAACAGGTCACAGCTGATCTCATCACCACATGTGGCACTTGAACTGGAAAAAAAAAAAAAAGGCATGGAACCCAAGGAGAATTGAGCTTCCATGATTCTGCAACCCTGACCTGCAGCTCCACCATGAAGCCTGGGCGCAACTCAGGGACCCTGTGGTATACTGATAAAGGCCCTGTGCCAGGAAGCTGTGATAAGGTTGGGATCAAGGCTCTGTAACTCTAGCTATGTGATCCTGGGAAAGTCACTTGGCCCCTGTGATTCAACAGACACATTTTCTAACTTCACACAACTGTTGTCATCCAGTGAGACAAAGGGATCTGGAATCACTGCAGAGACTAAGATGCTATATACATTCCAGGATACCCCTATAACTTGTAAATGAAAACACTCCAAAGCCATGACCACTATAGATTTCACCTCAGGCTAAGTTCCTTACCTCTCTCCAACCCTCACTCCAGCCTGCCTAGCTTCAGTATTCTTCAACTGAAATCGAAGCTAGTGTGGACCTGAAGAAATGCTAGTCTATGTCTGTAGATATCCAAGCCTGTTGGGCTTGCTTCCCCAAACCTACTCCACCCTCAGCGCACACGCACACACACACACACACACACACACATACACACACAGAATTATTTACTTATACTCCAACAAAAATGATTTTTAAGATTAAATTATTCTCCATGAACACATTGGACTTGAGCCAAAATTTCCAGTGGCTGGTGGCTTCTGAAGTTCCTGTGATGTGGGGAAGTTGGCAAAAACAATAGCTATAACATAATAATTGTTCTGCCACGCATTTACATATGTATCTCATTTAATATAACCTCAAAGCCCCAGGAATTACTTCCAGATGAGGGACCAAAGGCACAAAGAGGCCTGGAGTTTGGCTCAGTGGCTTAAGTGCCTGTCTGGCAGGCGCAAGGTTGTGAGTTCAATCCCCCGTGCCCCCCCTCCAAAAAAAAAAAGAAAACAAAGGCACAAAGAGCTCATTACCACAGAGGACAGTGTTGATAGGATACCCTTCCTCTAGCCTCTTCTTCCTCCTTCTGAACAAAGTCCTGGCCAGGCTCAGACACCTACTCCCAGGTCTCACCACTTGGTGCACAAGGTAGTAGTTGTGGAAGTGATGAGAAGTGGTGGCTTCCAGGTATATTTTGAAGATGTAACCAAAAGGATGTAGGAGGGAGTCATTGTTGAACATGAAAGAAAGGAGTAAAGAATACAAATGAGTGTGTGGAAGAGTGTTGTGTAGAATGAAGGACTTCACACAAATACAAAATTATATATATAATATTTTATATTATAAAAATATTGTATATATTAAATATAAATACTTTTTTTGTACTGGGAATCAAACTCACGAACTTGCTCTTGCCAAGCAGGCGCTGTGCTGCAGAGTTATATCCCCAGCACAGAATTATATTTTATATTACCAAAAAAATAACTTTTGCTTTTGTTGTGATCCCTCTCTGCCATAGCATATATAGATTTTCTTTGCTGTGGAAAGTTTGCCTCTCTCTACCAAGCCCTTTCTTTGCAATTTCTAGCCGTTATTAATGTGTGTAAACTCACGGGGTACAAACTGACTTCAGGAAAACAATGCTGCTGAAACAACCACAGCATTCCTTCTCAAGCTAAAAATAATTCATTGTTTAATCCATTGATGTTCCTTCCCTCAATAACCCAGAGCCAGCTGTATCCTACCCTGATTTAAATACAATAAATTTCTTCTTCTCCACAGTTCACAGCAGGTGGTGAAGACTGGGGGTCTTCATGCTGCTTCCCTGAATCACCCTAGAATGGATGTGTGTGGCTGGAAGGAAATGGAGGTTGCTCTGGTCAATTTTGATAACTCAGATGAAATCCAAGAGGAGCCAGGCTATGCCACAGATTTCGATCCAACCAGCCCAAAAGGCCGGCCTGGGAGCAGTCCCTTTTCCAACTGGAGGATCCTCATCAGTGACAGCACAAACCATGAAACTACCTTCTCCAAGTTCCCAGGAGACTATGTTGATCCCCCAGGGCCTGAGCCTGTGATCTTGAATGAAGGAAATCAGCGAGTGATCATCAATATCGCTGGCCTAAGGTTTGAGACCCAGCTAAGAACTCTTAATCAGTTCCCAGAGACCCTCCTGGGGGACCGGGAGAAAAGGATGCAGTTCTTTGACTCCATGAGAAATGAATATTTCTTTGATCGCAATCGGCCCAGTTTTGATGGAATCCTGTATTATTACCAATCTGGTGGTAAAATTCGGCGGCCAGCCAATGTCCCTATTGACGTCTTTGCTGATGAGATTTCCTTCTATGAGCTAGGTAGTGAGGCCATGGACCAGTTTCGGGAGGATGAAGGCTTCATCAAAGACCCTGACACTCTGCTCCCCACCAATGAATTCCATCGGCAGTTCTGGCTCCTATTTGAGTACCCTGAGAGCTCCAGTGCTGCCCGTGGTGTGGCTGTGGTCTCTGTGTTGGTTGTGGTCATCTCTATCACCATCTTCTGCCTAGAGACACTACCTGAATTCCGGGAGGACAGGGAGCTAAAGGTGGTCAGAGACCCTAGCCTCAACATAAACACAACAGCCCTTTCCCAGACCATGTTCACTGACCCATTCTTTGTGGTGGAGTCCACCTGCATCGTGTGGTTCACCTTTGAGCTGGTGCTCCGGTTCGTGGTGTGCCCCAGCAAAACTGACTTCTTCAGGAACATCATGAACATAATTGACATCATCTCCATCATTCCCTACTTTGCAACTCTCATCACAGAGCTGGTTCAGGAGACAGAACCAAGTGCCCAGCAGAACATGTCCCTGGCCATCCTGAGGATCATTCGCTTAGTGAGGGTCTTCCGCATCTTCAAGCTTTCCCGCCACTCCAAGGGGCTGCAGATCCTGGGGCAAACGCTGAAGGCTTCCATGAGAGAGTTGGGGCTGCTCATCTTCTTCCTCTTCATTGGAGTCATCCTCTTCTCCAGTGCAGTCTACTTTGCCGAGGTGGATGAGCCAGAGTCTCATTTCTCTAGCATTCCCGATGGCTTCTGGTGGGCCGTGGTCACCATGACAACTGTAGGCTATGGTGACATGTGCCCAACCACCCCAGGGGGGAAGATTGTGGGCACTCTGTGCGCCATTGCAGGGGTCCTCACCATTGCCCTACCTGTGCCAGTCATTGTCTCCAACTTCAACTACTTCTACCACCGAGAAACTGAGAATGAGGAGAAGCAGAACATCCCAGGAGAAATTGATAAAATTCTCAACAGTGTGGGCTCAAGAATGGGCAGCACAGACTCTCTTAATAAGACCAATGGAGGCTGTTCTACAGAGAAGTCCAGGAAGTGATCAGGCCAAGGTTTCTTGAGTCTAGGGATATCTCTTTCTCTTTCTCTCTCTCTCTCTCTCTCTCTCTCTCTCTTTCTCTTTCTCTCTCTCTCTCTCCCCCAACCTCCTTTTTTCTCCCCTCCCTCTTTTTCCCACCCTTTCTCTTTCCATCCCTCCATCCTCTCTCTTCGTGTTTTCCCAAATCCAAAATTTATCATTTATGACCAACAGGCCATCTTTGACTACAAGCTGTTATAATAAATGCATATTTCTGCTTTATTCTCTAAGCTATTTGTTCTCAACCTATTACAGGAACATTTCCCTCTCCTTTTCTATGAAGGAAGTAGTTCAGGTCTCTGCCTCAGAAGTATTGATAGCACTTAGGAGGATGAAAATGCAGAATCCAGGCTGCCCAGACCTATTAAATCAGAATCCCAGCAAAAACAGGTTCCCAAGTCACCCAATCTGGCCAACAGTACTCCTCAGGATCTTTCCATATCTCCAAAGTGACTGTTTAGGACCTGCCCCATGCTGGAGACAGGTCCCTGAAAGCTTTCCAGTTGTCTGATTCTTACACTCCACCTTTTTGAGCTTCCTTCCAAATCTGAAACAATGGCAGAGTTACACCTGCCTTGCCAAGTTTCTGAGAAGATTCAATGATTGAGTCTTACCAAAAGTAATTTATGGAGACAAAGCACATTACAAATGAAATTGCTTATTATTCCTTAAATTCTTTCCTTTTGGATTAATTTTAAGGATGCCCAAGTGAAACTAGAATTTGCCTTTGCAGTTCTGGTCAGATCATGGCCCTTAGCAGATGGCAACTGATTGAAATAGGTGTGTGTGTGTGTGTGTGTGTGTGTGTGTGTGTTGGTCTGTGTAGATACCATGAAAATAGAATTCACTGCTATAGAGAAGAGACAGTAGGTAGAGGCAGGAATGATACATGTTTAATAAACAGCTACCGTGTTCTAGATGCTTTACACACTTGTTTTTCATTTCATCCTAACCACTGTAAGATAGATATTATTTCCACTTAACAGATAAGGAAACTGAAGCTTTCAGAAGTTTCTCTATGGCAAACTGTGGGAGAGTTATTCTAGACACCCTAATGACGGAAGCACAGAACCAGCCAAATCAGAGGCAGATGTACCTTAATTGTCTTATCTCCTCACCTTCTTGGGCAAGACTCTAACTCCTATGCTGCCACCGTCAAATCCCTTTCATTTATAGCAAAAGCAAAGCTACTGCCTCAGGTTCTGGAACACAAGAGACTGATCTGAGCCCCTAGTCTGAGAAGAAATGCTCAACAGAACCTCCAGGGCAATCTTTGAGCCTAGCACCGCACACAGAGCTCCTTGCCCTTCTTCCAAGCTGGTCAGTAGCCACCCAGCTTCCTCTGCTGCTTGGGAGCTCCTCCCACAACTTGCTCAGGCACACAGAGGATGCACAGCTGGTGCAAGAAGATATTAGCAAGACACTTTGGGCTGCAGGAGACAGAAACCCAGCTCAAACTGACCCGAAAAAGAGGTCTGCATGGGTTCCAGTGACTGAGACCTGCAGCAGGAGGGCTTCAGACTTCACCTTCAGTGCTCTCCTCACCTCTGTCCATCAGAGGTGAGGCTCTTCTCTGTTCCCTCTCTTGGGTGCCTACGTGTGTCTGGAGGCCAGGCTTCTTGGGTCTGGGAAGATAGCAGCCTTAACCCCACCTAGCCAAAAAGGAAGGAAAAAAATATATGCATACACATAATTAAACACACACACATACACACACAACCACCTTTCTAATTACTTATTAGCTCTCACAAAAGCATTAACTTCATAAGACAGAAAATTTTTTTTTAATCCAGAGGTGTATTCAGAGTACCTGTCAGCACATACTGAGTATTCAATAAATATTTGTTGAATTAATCAATTGTCCCTTTAAGCTTTCCTTCCCAAATACCCTCAGAAGACCTAATTAAACTGCCTGAGAGACCTGGTGAGATTTCTTCCTACCTCACCTTTATTCTTTCAAAATTGTAGCCCCATGGGCTGAAGCCACTATGAGGCAGGGGACCCTTGAAGGAGTTATGGGGATGGGGTTTGGGGCCTGGGGTGTAGCTGAGATGAATACAGGTAGGGGCAGCAGGGGTATTCCAGCTCCCTGAGCAGAAGTGCACACTAGTGACCCTTGAGATGAAGCTGACTCATAGGAACATCAAGTTGGTACATGTGTGCTTCTCAAAACTTTAAGCCAACATCTAATTTTGGAGAGTTTGCATTTTTTAAATCTTTAAAAGAAATAAGTAAAATAAGAGCAGCAAAACTTTGATAATTACTGAATCCAGATAGTGGGTTATAAAGGCTCAATTTCCTATTCTCACTATTTTTATGTATGTCATAATAAAAATTTTTAAACCTTATTTCTGACTTCCACTGAGAAGTCAGAAAATCTGGCCACAGTAGTGGAGGCTGCTGTCCATGTCACTACCTCTCTGTCCTCCTCTGATGTCCCTAACCCACCTGCCAGCCCCTGGAGGGTTAGCATCTGGGTTAGTGACCTTTCTTTGCTAGTGTAGCAAACCCTCCCAGAGAGCTGCTGGCCTGCAGAGAGGTCTGATTTGCATGACTGAAGCAGGAAATGCATCTAAGCAGGCCATAGGTTTTTGCATCAGGAGTTTATAAGCATTGCGACTTACTGAGATCTGGTCTGTGGCTTTCTTCTTCCAAACATTCCTCTGAGCAGTGAGGAGGGGGTCTGCTTGGGATGGTACAAGCAGTAGCTACAGCCCAAAGGGAGTCCCTGTCCTCAAAGGACAGCTTCCTGCACTCCCTTGCTCCCAGGTGTACTTCCTAGTGGGCAGGATTTAAGGTAGGCAAAGAGATAGATTTGGAAGTTCTCTCAGAAGGATCCACCTGGCCTGCCTTTGCAAGTTTTCCAGTGGAGCAACCTAGCCTTCAACCACAACTGCTCTGGCCAGGCAATCTTGAGGTTCCTGCCCTCACAGCCTGACTCCTTGCCCACCTTGGGTACCTGGAGTGGACTCTTCTGCCTCAGCAGACCCCCAGAGCACTGAAATTCTGCTGAGGAAGATCCAGCACTAACCTTCCAGGACTGAAGCAGGCTCTCAGCCCTGCCCCAGGAGCACATCCTCTGACTCTCTCTCTGTACTGATCGCAGGAAGGAAATGCCTAAGGCGCCCTCTTCTGCTTGGCAGTCGACTCCATCCTCTTAAAAAATAAAGTACAGCTAGTCCATCCCATGGAGTGGAGTGATGCAGGGCCCTTTGAAGTGGGAGGAAAAAAGGCTGCCTGGGCTCCCGAGGGACCACTGTGTTTGCTCCTCTGACACATCCTTAGTGACAAGAGTTTGCCCTCACAGGCAAGATGAAAAGGAACTGGAGGTGGTAGCAAACTGGGGAAATAGGAAAAGGAAGATCAGACAAACTTTTGTTATCACATCTCAGGGGAAGCGGAGGTAAAAGGCTGCCTGGGAAATGTCACCAGATAATGAATGCTGCTTCACTCCCATGGCTGAGGTGTCAGTCAGATGCTTGGAGAG
>RJWM01029919.1:0-23953 GCA_004363535.1 Dasyprocta punctata | reverse complement strand
TTTCCAGCACCATTTGTTAAAGAGGCTATCTTTCTTCCAATGTACATGTTTGGCCCCTTTGTCAAAGATGAGGTGGCTAAGTGTGTTTGTAGTTGTGGCTGTATCTTCTAATCTATTCCATTGATCTTCAGGTCTGTTTTGATTCCAGTACCATGCTGATTTTATCACAGTAGCTTTGTAGTATAGTTTCAAGTTGGGGATTGTGATGCCTCCTGCCTTACCTTTGTTGCCCAGAATTGCCTTTGCTATTCTAGGTCTCTTCTGGTTCCAGATGAATTTCAGGAATGCTTTCTCTAGTTCTGTGAGGTATGCAAGTGGTATTTTGATTGGGATTGCATTAAATCTGTATAATAATTTTGGGAGAATGGCCATTTTCATGATGTTTGTTCTTCCTATCCATGAACAGGGAATATCTTTTCATTTTCTGAGATCTTCTTCAATTTCCTTCTTTAGAGTAATATAATTTTCACTGTATAGATCTTTTACTTCCTTTGTTACATGGATTCCTAAGTATTTCATTTTTTTGGATGTTATAGTGAAGGATGTGGTTTCCCTTGTTTCTCTCTCAGTGAGTTTGTTGTTTGTGTACAGGAATGCTATAGATTTTTGAGTGTTGACCTTGTATCCAGCAACATTACTGAATTTGGCTATTACTTCTAGAAGTCTTTCAATGGATTTTTGGGGGTCTTCTATGTAGAGTATCATATCGTCTGCAAATAATGATAATTTCACTTCTTCCTTTCCTATTCTTATTCCCTTTATTTCTTTCTCTTGTCTAATTGCTCTGGTTAGTATTTCCAGAACTATATTGAATAGGAGTGGTGATGATGGACACCCTTGTCTTGTTCCTGATTTTAGGTTGAAAGTTTTCAGCTTTTGTCCATTTAGTAAGATGTTGGCTGTTGGTTTATGATATATGGCTTTTATCAGATTGAGGTAGAGATCATCTATTCTGATTTTCTGTAGGTTTTTTTTTTATCATGAATGGGTGTTGGATTTTGTCGAAAGCATTTTCTGCATCTATTGAGATGATCATGTGATTCTTGTCCTTGGCTCTGTTGATGTGGTGTATTACACTTAATGAATTGTGTATGTTTTTTTTTTGTTTTTTTGTTTTTTTTTTTTGTGGCACTGGGGATCGAACTCACAACCTCGCACCTGCCAGACTGGTGCTTAAGCCACTGAGCCAAACTCCTGGCCCTGGTTTTTTGAGGCAGGGTCGCACTATGTAGCTCAGGCCGGCCTTGCACTCGCGCAAGCCGGCTTCGAACTCACAACGCTCCGCCTACCTCAGCCTCCCGAGTGCTGGGATTAAAGGTGTGCGCCACCACGCCCGGCTTGAATTGCGTATGTTGAACCATCCCTGCATTCCTGGGATGAATCCCACTTGATCATCGTGTATAATCTTTCTGATAGCTTTCTGTATTCTATTTGCCAGTATTTTATTGAGGATTTTTGCATCTGTGTTCATTATGGAGATTGCCCTGTAATTTTCTTTTTTGGTTGGGTCTTTCTCTGATTTTGGTATTAGGGTAATACTTGTTTCCAGAAGTGAGTTAGGGAGACTTACTTCCCTTTCAATTTCATTGAAGAGTTTGAGGAGTGTTGGCATTAAGCCTTCCCTAAATTTCTTGTAGAATTCAGCGGTGAATCCATCAGGGCCCGGGCTTTTCTTTGTTGGTAGGGCCCTAATTCCATTTTCAATTTCCTTAGCTGAAATTGGGTTATTCAGCAGTTTTACATCTTCTTGATTCAGCTTTGATAATTCATAGGTTTCTAGGAATATGTCCATTTCTTCTGCATTATCGAATCTATGTGAGTAAAGGTTTTTGAAGTAGGTGTTGATTGTCTGTATTTCCACAGAGTCTGTAGTGATTTTACCCGTTTCATTTCTTATTGCATGGATCTGAGTTTTTTCTTTCCTCTTTTGATAAGGTTGGCTAGGGGTTTATTAATGTTATTTATTCTTTCAAAGAACCAACTCTTCAATTCATTGATTCTTTGTATTGTTTTCCTAGTTTCAATTGTATTAATTTCTGCTCTAATGTTAATAATGTCATCCTTTCTTTGGGCTTTGGACTTGACTTGTTCTTCTTTTTCTAGAAGTTTGAGGTGCAGCATTAGGTTGTTTATGTGTGCTCATTCCATTTTTCTGATGTGGGAGTTTAGCGCTATAAATTTCCCTCTGAGGACTGCTTTCCTTGTGTCCCACAGGTTCCGGTAATTTGTATTTGCAGTTTCATTCAATTGTAGATATTGTTTAATTTCTTTTTTAACTCCTTCTGTGACCCATTGGTTATTTAGGAGAGTATTATTTAATTTCCATGTGTTTATGTGGTTCTTGTAGGTTTTTTTGTCATTCATTTCCATTTTTACTGTGCTATGGTCAGATAATATGCATGGAAGGATTTCAGTTCCTTTGCATTTGCTTAAGCATGTTTTGCGGACCAGTATATGATCTATTTTAGAGAATGACCCATATGCAGCTGAGAAGAATGTGTATTCTGATGTTGATGGGTGAAATACTCGGTACACATCTACTAGGTCCATTTGTTCACAAGTTTGATTCAGTTCTGTTATTTCTTGGCTGATTTTTTGTTTGGTTGATGTGTCTCTCTGTGACAGTGGGGTGTTAAGGTCCCCTGTTATAACTGTATTATTGTTTATTTGGTTTTTCATGTCTATTAAGAAGTGTCTTACAGAGTTGGGTGCTCCCATATTCGGTGCATATATGTTTATGACTGTAATCTCCTCCTCTTGAAGTTTTCCTGTAACAAGTATGTAGTGACCTTCTTTATCCCTTTTGATCATTTTCGGTTTGAAGTTCATATTGTCTGCAAACATAATAGCTACCCCTGCTTTTTTCTGGGCTCCTGTTGCATGGAGTATTGTTTTCCAGCCTTTGATTTTTAGTCTGTGAATTTCCTTTTGAGTGAAATGTGTTTCTTGTACACAGCATATTGTTGGATTTTGTTTCTTAACCCACTCTGCTAGTGTATTTCTTTTTATTGGTGAGTTGAGACCATTTACATTGACTGATATAACTGATATGTACTGACTCATCCCTGTCATGATATCTTTCTGTTGTTGGCTTTCTACATTTTCTTTTTAATTATTTGCCCTGCTTAGTGGTTTCCTTTTGTTGTTCTTAAGATTGTAGCTATTTTTGTCTCTTTGTAGAGTGTCTTTCAGTACTCTATGTAGTGTTGGTTTGGTGGCCATAGATTCTTTCACTTGTTCTTTGTCATGAAAGTATCTTATTTCTCCATCAATTTTTAAGGATAGTTTTGCAGGGTACATCAATCTGGGTTGAAAGTGGTTTTCTTTTAGGATTTGAAATATTTCACTCCAAGCTCTTCTTAACTTAAAGGTTTGTGTTGAGAAGTCTGCCGTGCTTCTGATAGGCTTTCCTTCATAGGTGATCTGTTTCTTTTCTCTGACAGCTTTTAGTGTTTTGTTCTTGTGCTGTATTTTTGAGACCCTTATTATTATATGTCTGGGTGAAGATTTATTTTGGTTATGGTTAATTTGGGTTCTGTATGCCTCAGTTGCCTGTATTTCAGATTCTCTTCCTATGTTTGGAAAGTTTTCTGCTATGATTTCTGTGAATGGTTTTCTCAGGTCATTAGTATTTACCCTGCTTTTTCATTTATGCCTATTAATCCTATGTTATTTCTCTTGGCATCATCTTGCAGCTGTTGAATTGTTGTTTCTTGGTTCCTTAGTATTTTTAAGAGATCTTTTCTTTCATGGCCATAAGCTCCCATTCTGTCTTCAAGATCTGAGATTCTATCTTCAGCTTCGTTCAAGCGGTTTTTTGAAATTTCCATGGAAATTTTCATTTCTTACATTTCCCTTTGAATCTGTTTCATGCATTCTGTTTGTGTCTTACATTGCTCATTCAAAGTTTGCATCATTTTCTTAAGTTCTTCTATCTTTTTATCTAGCTCTTCTTTAGATGCACACATTTCTTTCATAATGATTGTCATTTCATTTCTTAGCTGAGAGATTATTTCTGATTTGAGTTTCTCTATAGCTTCATTGAGCTGTTTCTTTACTGCATTTGCTATCATTTCAGAAAGTTCAGTTGTTTGACTCCCAGTGTCTTCCATTTCAGTGTCTCTTTGGTTTGTTCTCAGTGGGCTGGGGGATTGAGACTGCCTCTTGGTCTTTTGTTTTATCATTTTCTTCTGGGGCCTGTGTGGCTCTGTGTCCTGCGAGGTTGATTAGGCATTCCCCGGTGGGTTGCACTGAGTCACGGGACTGGGTAGAGCTGGATCATCTGTGCAGCTAGTTAGGGCACACTCCTAGAATGTGCTGCTGAAGCCTCCACCTTGCTGTGTGGAGGCTGAGACCTCCTGGACCCAGGCAGCTAGTTGGAGCGTACCCCCAAGTGTGGCCCCACCTGGATCCTGAGTCTGGCTGCAAGGAGTTCAGAGCCTCTGGAGTGCCAGGCAAGCCTGAGCGAGTCCCAGGCCTACAGTACCATGGCCTTGCCCCTGGCTGGGAGGACCTGCAACCTCTAGGGCCCACCACTCTGGCCAATCCACTGAACAATGGAGCTCGAGCCCTGCGCTCTGATGGGCAGAGCCCAAGCTCTCCAAGGCCCTGCAGTTACCCTGGCCAGTCCCTGATGAGCAGCTCTGGGGTCCTGGGCTGGGCTGGACTCAGTACCTCTGTGTCCTGCGAGGTTGGCCACGTGTTATCCTGGTGGGCTGTGCTGACTCGTGGGACCAGGTGGAGCTGGATCCTGTGCACAGCTAGTGAAGGTGCACTCCTGTAGTGTGCTGGTGGGGCCTCCACCTTATTGGTTGTGGTCCAAGACCTCCCGGACCCAGGCAGCTAGGTGGAGCGTACCCTGGGGTGTGGTGCCACCCAGACCCTGAGTCTGGCTGCAAGGAGTTCAGAGTCTCTGGAGTGCCAGGCAAGGTTAGGCGAGTCCCAGGCCTACAGTGCCAGTGCCTTGCTCCTGGCTGGGTGGGCCCACAACCTCTAGGACCTGCCGCGCAGGCCGCTCCACTGAACAATGGAGCTCACGTGCAACTTGCGCTCTGATGGGCAGAACCCAAGCTCTCCAAGGCCCTGCAACTATGCTGACCAGTACCTGATGAGAAGCTCTGGGGTCCTGGGCTGGGATGGGCCGTGTTGATGATTTTGATAACACATTTTAAAAAATTTTGACAACCAAAATTGAAATGAAGCCCCAATCACTTGTTTCCAAATGTCAAATGTCAACAACAGCAACAAAAATTTTCTGTCTCAATTCTGAGAAACACACAGCACAGATACTGGAATCTGTATGTGCTCACACCTAGTTCCTTGTATTACTCAAGACTTTGGCTGAGTCTTGACCAACGCAAGCTTTTTCCTAGCTTTCCAGGTTAGTTGATCTAATCCCTCTGGAGTGTTCTGTTCCCTCTTCAGTTTGCACAGTTTTGGTTGAAGTAGAGAAATATAAAATGACATAATGAAGTACCTTTTATTTGTGTCTTGCAAAACTCTTATTCTCAGGCGAAGATGCACAATCTACACCCAAACCCAGGTCTCAGGCTCAGAGCACAGTCTGGAGCTAAGCTCAGGTCCATTGACAGGACAGGATAACTTGCAGCTTCTGCCCTTGTGTTACAGCATCTATACAGGTGCTTAGGACACAGTGCATGAAGCACCTAGAAGCAGGGAGTCTCATTCCTAGAAAGTGAAATTTAGAAGGTGAGCTGATTTAGAGAAAGCAGATTTAGCACTCAGTGGGAAGCATAGCACAGAGACCAATTTGGGCTTGGTAATCCCCACCATATCTGATGCCCTTGAGCACTCCAAACATACAGAAGCTAAGTCCTGGGTCCCCTGCCTCACACACAGCTATACTTCTACACTCTTACGTTTGGCAAGCTGGTCCCTGGGATGGCTCCTGCTTCCATATTGTCTGTGATACCAGCCGCCACGGACAGTGAGGCTGTCTGCAATGTAATGCACTACCAGGGTCCCACTTATGGCCCATTGAAGTCCAGGAATTGGAGACAGAAGTCCCCACATACATAGGTCAGGAAGACTGGGGGTTTCAAGACCCAAGTCTTCATCCTCTGATGGTCCACCTCCTGGAGGTTCACCTCCTGGAGGCTGTAGCTGGTGCTCTGGTCATGACTGTCCTGAACTTTGTAGAGGCATGTCTGCTGAGAGGGAGAATTAAAACCCTTTGTCTCACTGTATTCAGAAAGCTGGATGATGGGGCTGGTGTGCAGCATGGACAAGGACAAGGCCCTGAGTTCCATCCCAGGTGCCACCAAACAAAAATACAAATGAAAAAAAAGTCAACAAAAAATCTGGATATTTGTGTCAGACAATGTGTAATTAACAATAACAAAAAGGTAAATAACTGATATTTACTGGGGACCTTCTGAGTCAGAGGAAGAATTTTACACATGTTCTTAGTCATCCTCACACACTCTGAAAAACCACCCACTTTGGAATCAGCTCACTTTCCTCCTTGTTCCTCCATTCTGTCTGTTTGGTTTGATGCAGCCCGCTGTCTGGCCAGGGGTTTGACCTGCACTGACACTGCAGCAGCAGCAGCAGTTGGTAATGGCCTCAGCCACATCTACATCATAGGCCTGCCACCCACCTCCATGATTGATACATTTACTTTTGTGAAGGTTAGGGTTTGATGTTTAAAGTGAGGCTTAGAGTGAGTTTTAAGGGTTAGGGTGTGCATAAATTTGAGAATTTGGGATAGCTTTATGTTTTGGGATGAAGTTCATGTTTGGTTTGTGTAGGAGTAGGATTATACTTATGGGAAAATTGCACTGGTATTTTCTTATATTTTATCAGTTAAACACTATTTCAATTATATTGTGGTAAATTAAGATTTATATTGTAAAGCATTAGAGGAAATAATGAAACATAGTCCAACAAAGTGTTGTGTATTATTTTGATAATTCTTAAAAAAATTAAAGGCTTGTCTTAAACATTTATTTTCTTGAAGGTTCAAGGGATGAAATCCAAGCAAAAACTGCCTGTAGAATTTCTCCTTATCCTTCTCCTTTTGACTTAAAGCTGACTCACTTGACCTTTCACATGTTTACCACTGGTGTCTCTTTTATAAGGACTCAAGTCAAACTGGATTAGAACATGCACACATTCTTGTTTCCCTTTTAATATAATACTAAAAAGTTGGTTTATTCTGGCATTGTGGTGCATGCCTGTAATCTCAGTAATTGGGAGGCTGAGGCAAGGAAATCACTGTGAGTACGAGGCCAGCCTGAGCTACACAGTGACTTCAAGACAAGTCTGAACTACAAAGCAAGAGCTATTGGGAGCAGCTGAGCTGGAGATCATTCACATGTGCGGAGCCGAGAGCATGGATTACCCAAGGAACACACTGAAGACACAGAGTTCCCCAGGGGAGCAGATGTTCCAGCCCTGGAAACACTGGGTGGGCATGAGAGGCAAGCTAGTTAAGCAAATGTGTGTCATGTGACATCAACCTGCCAAATGTATAAATAAAAACACACTGTGGTGGTTGAGCAGTTCCTTTCTTTCCATCAGGAGAGAGGGCTCTACCTGATCTCAGCTTTCTGTATATTATCTCTTACCTTTTGTCTTGGTTACTTTTCTCTCATTGCTGAAACAAAATACCTGATGCCCAAAATTAGGGAAGGAAAGATTTATTTATCTTAAAGTTTTGGAGGTTTCATTCCATACTCAGCTGGCTCCAAGGTAGGGTGGCTTGGCTGAGGGGCAGCCATTCATGGTTGGCTGCAAGCAATAAGAGCAAAAGGGCAAAAGAGAAAAGTAACCAAGACAGAATTTGGTACCAGTGGAGTGGGGTCATTGCTGTGACTGTCCCTGACCATGTGGTTCAAGAACCTTTGGGAATGGCTGGTGGGAAGAGTTTGGAAAGGTTTGGAAATGTTGCCAGAATGCATGGAACTGGAATAGCTTAGGCTGTTCTGTGGGGGAGATTCTGGTCAGAGCTCAGGAGACCAGAAGTTTGATAGAGAGCCTGCTGGTAAAGACCAGGCTTAGGAGGTTTCTGCTGGGAAGCAGGACTGCACTGGTTGTTGAACTCCAGATGATATGTGCTACGACTTGGCAGAAAGCTTGTCTGTGTTTTGCTCATGTTCAGAGGCTTTGCTTGAGACTAAGATTAAGGGTGCTGGACTGATTAGTCTGGCAGAAGAAATTTCAAGGCAGTCAAAATTTGAGGCAGTGGTGTGACTATTGTTGGGGGCTTTTAGCTAGATTTTTGTTGCCAATCAAGAGCAAAGGGCCCAGCAGGGTGATTTAAAACATTGTAAGTCTGGCCAGAAAGAAAGCTCCAGTCAAGCTGTGGACTGCAAAAATAGAACTGAGACCTCCATTGTTGAGAAGGAACAGAGAAATAAAAAAGATGGCCTGGGGACATTCCGGGAAGCAGCAGATCTCCACCCTTTGCAGACTCAAAACAGCAAAAGTGGAAGAATCTGCTAGGAGGAGAAAGCTGCAGAGCACCATGTTCCAGAATGGTGGCAACATAGAGAATCTTTGCTTCACAATCAGGTTCAGAGTGCCTAGCAATGCAGGCACTTGATGCCTACAGCCAAAAGAGAGGAATTCCTGGCTACTGCTCCAACTGGCAGCAGACCTTAGCAGCATCTACAAGGCACTTGTTTTAGACACAAGGAGAATGCATGAGTTCTGAGGTTAAGGCAGCTTCCATCCAGATTTCAGAGGACCTCGGAAACCAGGCAGTGTGCCCTGAGAAGGCAATGTGTGAATATGTGAGGGTGAAACCAAAGGTGCAATGGGGAACCCAGAAGTTTGGGAAAGCCAGGAACATGGATTGCCTAGGGAAAGCTGCAAGGAGAGAGCAAAGTCAACCCAAGAGAGAAACTGTAGGAGCTAAAACACCTGGAAGTGCTGTGGGAGTGGAGTCACTCAAGCCCTTTGGAGCTCACAGCCAGATTGCTTCAGATGCTAAGCATGGAACTCCAGGACTTAATGTCTTCCCTGCTTGATTTTGGACTTCCTTTGATCCCAATCATTTCTATCCCATTTGCACCCTTTGGAATGGTAATGTTTACCTTATGCTATTGTATGTTGGAAGTGTTTAACTTTGTTTTCATTTGCATAGGGCTTGAAGTTAAGAGTTTGCCATAGATCTTGGCAGAGATTTGGGACTTGGATTTTTCAGCAATGCTGAAACTGTTAGGACTTGGGCAACTCTTGGAGATGGGCTAAATGTCTTTTGTGTAAAGGATATGCACGAGTCTTTGGGGGGCTAGGGGTGGAATGTTATGGCTTGTGTGTTTGGATGGCTCCCCAAGCTTCATGCAATCATGGAGGTGGTTGAATCTAACATTTGTGATTGGTTCATTGTCTAGCACTGGGATTGGTGGTGTGAGTGCTGCACCCACCCAAGGGCAGAGCTGGCATACAATGTAAGGATGGGAAGGAGGCATGTTTTTCCTCTTTTGCCCTTTTCACTCTTGCTGTTTGTGGCCATCATGAACGATTGCCCCTGAGTCACACCACACTATCTTGGTTACTTTTCTCTCATTGTTGAGACAAAATACCTGATGCCCAAAATGAAGAAAGGAAAAGTTTATTTATCTTACAGTTTTGGAGATTTCAGCCCATACTCAGCTGGCTCCAAATCCCAGTTGTAGACAATGAACCAATCACAAATGCTAGATTTAGCCACCTCCATGATTGCAGGAGGCTTGAGGGGCCATCCAAACACAAACCATAACACCTTTATTTCTCCATCCTCTCACCATCCTTCCCCCTGGAACTTTGAGAGCTGTGCTGGATGTGGCAAAGAATGATCTAAAAAAACTAGCTCATAATGTAAAGGTAATTGTAAATGTAAAGGAAATTTTCAAAACTGTAAGATTTATAAGTCTGCCACTATATTCAAAGATGAGAAAAGCAGGTGCAGTCTGTTCCCATAATTAAAGAGTGGCAAAACTCAGATAACCTTGGCATTCCAATGCCAGCTGCAGCATGTAAGGTAAGTGTAACTCAGACAAAACTGCATCATGTTATCCTAACCCATTCCAAGGTTTCAGGGTTGTATCACCTAGAGACAGCCTGACTCTGACCGTGATTGATTCCTCCCACTCACCGTAGCCTTGACCCTCCTACTACAGAGTAGAAAACCCCCAGTTAACTTGCCTGAACCAAATGTGCTTAGCAATATATGATAAGACAATATGTAACCAACTTTGGAAAGTGCCATTATCAGCCTTCTTAGTACTTCCTGCTAGTTTTTTGTATTTCCTGTTAACAGCATATATAAGTGTTTTATTAAGCCCACAATGGGACTTATGACTTGGAACTGAGATTCCCATCAGTCCACTAGCATAATAAAGCTGTTTGCCTTCCAAGTTCCTCAGTGCTAGGTGTCTTTCATCTGGTTTCATTCCACTTTTCTGTAACAACATAAAAGATTACAGGAAAGATTTAGGCTTATATTCCACTCCTCAGGGGATTTGAGGATCTAGTTGGAGAGGGCTCAGATACTCATTTCCACTCTGTGGGCATCCCAGTCTAGTATGGCCAGTGATCACAATATGGGAATTCTTAGAAAAATTATCAGAAAGTACATTCATTCATCAGTCTACTTGAGCAGCAACAGTATATTCCCCAGTCATCCAGAGTTGATGGCCAGTGACAGTCTCTCAGAGTTCAGACTGGAACTGCTGTCTCAGAGTGCTTCCAGTGCTGGGACCCATTTTATACCAGGCTCCATTGGTCTTATGGTGCATCCCTGGGTTCCTTTAGTATCCCCAGTCTAGAAGGGACCTTGACATATTGTGGGACGTGCAGTTAGTGGCAGGCCTAATAAGGAAATGTGTTCATACTGGAGGGATTTTCTTTCAAACTTCATGTCTTTCCCCAACTTCATGGTCTTACTTTTCTGTAGGAAAAGAGAGATCAAAGCCAAACCCCAGCCTCAGACACTTTGACATTTAGATGGGTACTTTGAATAAAATAGATCATGTTATTGGGATAAAGGATGGCAGAGAGATGGAGTGCAAATTATATGTTGTGAGGAGGGAGGACTTCCTAGAGGAGTGATATGAGTATGGAGTATTGAGTTTGCCAAGAGCTGGAGGACCATGCATGGCCTCCAAGCTGCAACCATACCTTAATGGATCACACTGTTAACCAGCTCTAGTAATGTCAAGTGTTTCCATCCATGTTAGACTATAAATACAATCAGCTGTTTGTTCTATCCTGCTATTTTGGTTGCATCCTTTACAAAGAATTCAATGTGAAATTGGAATGGAAATTATAACTTGATTTAGTTACAAATTTTTCTTATTGTGATTTCAGTAGCAACCATGTCACATAGAAAAAGGCATAAAATACTCATTGAACATTTATTTATGTCTGGAGTGTCTTTGTAGATGATGTTCTAGTCAAGGCACAGAGTTTTTAAAAAACATCAGTTATAAACTTCATGTTGTTTATGCACAATTGCAAGTATCTGGAAACATTCAGATCATATTATTGATGATGGTCCCACAGGATTTGTCATTAAGTGACTGTATTTCCACAATTTATGTAGAGTTAGTGTTTAAAATTCTTGTAAGAAGGGTCAGGGATATAGCTCAGTGGCATAAGTGCCTGCCTGCCAAGTGCAAGGTCCTGAGTTCAATTTCTGGTATGAAAAAAAAGCCTTGTAAGAATACTTTCTTCTGAGATTGCCTTCCAAAATCACACAGACTATGAGGGGCCCAAGAAAAGAGAAACCAGTCGGTTGCTCCCATGAGTCAGCAGAGGCTATGATGAGTCTGGGAAGGGCACATCAAGAAGCTAGCTTGATCTTCCCACAAGCTGTACAAACCATGCAGGGCCCAGGAAGAGACAATTCAGATTGCCTTTCCCATGAGCCCACTGGCACATGGGCTGAGAATCAAGACACGCTTCCTCCTCCACAAGCAACTGGCTGGTTCACAGCAGTTAATAGCAACTGAGGTACAAAAACTACTAAATTCTTGTACTGTTTGATTGACTTTGCAGGAATAAGGCCAGTAGTCTAAGCATCTATTAGGAGGATGACAGTGTACAATATGGCAAATATGGGGAATTTCCTTCTGTCCTGTTTTCGAAAGCCAATATTATTCTCACTGTTTTGTTTTGTACTGATTTATTGTTTTGTTTTATTCAATGCTATGTTTTGATTACTTTTATTCTGTTTTGTTTTATTTGTTTTTACTATTATTGTAATCCCAAATATTGAGTACAGTAATCCAAGTATTGTAATACTTTCTCTAGTCTTCCTCACAATCCAAGAAGTTATATTTATAATTCCACTGAGACGTTATTGGAATCCTGGCAAGTTAATTCCAATCTACCACCTCCAATGCAACCCATGGCAAGAATAAAGACACCGAGACATATTCAAAGTTAAGGGCAGACCAGGGGTCCTGAGTCCAATCCTCGTGAGGATGTGCGAACAAAGGCCTTGATCCTCAGCCTCTCCCAGAATTTATTATCTTGTGAAGAAAGGGGTGGCTCATGGACGAGTGACAGTGAGGATGTTGGGAACTATGTGAGTCACTCAGCTGGCTAGCCAGGTAGTGAAAAATGTATCTTTGCCAATGCAGAGATAAAGATATGCAGAGAGATCAATTTACATAACCCAATCAAGGTAGCAACTGAATTATTTTTGGAGGCTGCTGCTTCAGTTTCTGATATGTAAACTTTATGCCCTGAGGACTCACAACCTCTTTCTTGAGGCTCATACCCTGTCTTAGCTGCTTTTCATTCATTGCTGAGACAAAATACCTGATGTCCAAAATTAGGGAAAGAAAAACTTATTTCTTACAGTTTCTTGGACGTTTCAGTCCATACTCAGTTGGCTCCAAGGCAGCATGGTGTGGTGTGGCAGGACAGCCATTTGTGGCCACCACCAAACTGCAAGGCATGCAAATCTGGCAAGACAGAGAGAGCAAGAGAGGGAGAGAGAAAGGAAGAACCCTGTTCCTCTCTTTTTTACCCTGAATGTCGGCTCCACCCCTGGGTGGGTGCAGCACTCACATCACCAACCCCAGCGCCACACAACAAACCAATCACACACACCAGACTCAGCCCCATCCAAATTACGAGTCCTTGGGGGGACACAGGATCATCCAATACATTTCACCCCTGGAACCCCAAGGACTCATGTACATTTTTAATATGAAAGACATTTAGTCCATGTCCAAGAGTTGCCATAGTCCTAACAGTTTCAGCGTTGCTGAAAAGTCCAAATGCCAAATCTTCTCTGAGATCTATGGCAAACTTTTAATTATAACCCCCTGTATAAATGAAAACAAACTAAACACTTCCAACATATAAAGGCACAAGATAAACATTACCATTCCAGAAGTTACAAATGGGAATACAAAGCATTGGAACCAAAACAAGTCCAAAATTCAGCAGGGCAAACATTAAGTCCTGGAGTTCTACACTCAGTATCTGAAGTTGCAAGCTCCAAAAGACTTGAGTGACACCACCCCCAAGGCACTTTTAGGGGCCTTAACTTCCATAGCTTTCCTTGGATGATCCATGTTCCTTGGCTTCACCCTTCATCTTTACACACTGCCCTCTGCAGGCTGGGTGGAAGCTGTCTTAGCCTTTCCTGTGCATTTTCCTTGCACCTAAAACTGGTGCCATGTGGATGCCACCAAGGTCTGCTTCCAGCTGGAGCAGTAGCCAGGCTTTCCTCTCTCTTGGCTGTAGGGGTCGACTGCCTGGATCACTGAGCTCTCTGAACCTGATTGTGAGGAATAGATTCTCTATGCCACCACCATTCTGGAATCTGGTATGGCCACTGCCATTCTGGAACCTGGTGTGGCTGCCACTCTTCTGAAACCTCCTGTGGCCTCTGTCACCACTCTGGAACATGGCACTCTGTGGCTTTTTCCTCCGAGCAAACTCTTTCACCTTTGCTGGCTTCAGGCTGCAAAGGGTTGAGGCCTGCTGCTTCCCAAGATGCCCCCAGGCCATCTTTTTTATTCCTTTGTTCCTTCTCAGCAATCAAGGTCTCAGCTCTATCTTTACAGTCCACAGCTTCCTGGCCAAACTCACAAGGTTTTAAATCATTATGCTCAGCTCTTTGCTCTTGATTCCCAACATAAATCTGGCTAAGAGCCCCCAACAGTAGCCAGGCCACCATTTCAACATTTGGCTGCCTTGTAATTTCTTTTTTGAGACTAATCAGTCCTTTGCCCTTAATCTCAGTCTCAGGCAAAGTCTCTGGGCATGGGCAGAATGCAGACAAACTTTCTGCCAAGTCACAACACACATCGTGTGGAGTTCAACCACCAATGCAGTCCTTCTTCCCAGCAGAAACCTCCAGAGCCAGGTCTTTACCAGCAGGCTTTCTATCACCCTTCTGGTCTCCTGGGCTCTGACCAGAATCTCCCATACGAAACAGTCTAAGCTGTTCCAACTCTATGCATTCAAGCGACATCTCTGAACCTTTCCAACCTCTTCCCACAAGCCATTCCCAAAGGCTCTTGAACCACATGGTCAGGTTTAGTCACAGCAATGACCCCACTCCTGGTACCAAATTCTGTCTTAGTTACTTTTCACTCATTGCTGAGACAAAATACCTGATGCCCAAAATCAGGGAAGGAAAGGTTCATTTCTTACAGTTTCTCAGGAGTTTCAGTCCATACTCAGTTGGCTCCAAGGCAGCGTGGCATGGCAGGAAAGCCATTCATGGCTGCCACCAAACTGCAAGGCATGCAAATCTGGCAAGAGAGAGAGAGCAAGAGAGGGAGAGAGGAAGGAAGAACCCTGTTCCTCTCTTCCTTACCTTACCCTGAATGTCGGCTCCACCCCTGGGTGGGTACAGCACTCACATCACCAACCCCAGCGCTACACAGCAAACCAATCATGAACACTAGACTCAGCCCCCATCCAAATTACGAGTCCTTGGGGGGACACAGGATCACCCAATACATACACAGTTGATATTCCTGGAGTTCACTGGCTCTACCATCCCACTGTGCTTGACATATTTTAGAGAGATCACTATGCGAGGAAACAGGACACTGTCTGATGGCTTTGGAGATTACATACCAGTACCCCGGCTAGCCTTATTTGTAATGCTTAGAGCCAATTGAAGAGAGAAGGGAATGCCATAGTCAGTTCTGTATGTATCAATATAAGGAAATAAGTCTCGATATAATCAAAGTTGCAGCACTTGTTCTGCATTCAAGGGGAGTCACTCAAATTGTCTCCCACATACTATGTCTGAGAAAATGAACTATTGTAAAGATAACAAGATATATTATGGAAGCCATTGTTGATGACCTATTGTCCTGTTTTGAAGTTATGTATCACTTTCACTGCTTTGTTTTGATTGGCTTTTTTCTGTTTTGTATTGTTGGGTTTTAGTCTCCTTAAAATAAAAAAGCATACTTTCTTCTTCACTGCTAACATATGCAAACTTACATGAGATGACATTAAATGTTCTTACATATGAAAGAACAAAACTATGTGAAATGTCATGCCATAAAAGTATAACTTTAATGTGATTCCAATGAAATTCAATAGATTTAACTATTTTCTGGAGGTAAAGAAGTCTATTTATATGCTCCATGTGTTAATATATTTTCTTTTACTTTACCTGTGTGCCTTAGACTGGATAATTTGTCATGAATAAGGATTGATTTAGCTCTGGAGGGCCAAGGTCAAGGCACCCCATCTGGTGAGTAGACCACTATCTTCCTGGTGGGGATACTCTGCAGAGTCCCGAAGCAGAGTTGAAAGGACAGAGATGCATACAAACACTGGGCCAAAGTGGCGTTTCTAAGGGTTTCACTTGACAGATGACTCAGTAAGCCATTAATCGATGACCAAATTACTCCATTCATGACCTAACCACCTCTTAAGACACTGCCACTACTAAATATTTACTATTTGTGAAGGAAATTAAATTTCAATATGAGTTTTGATGTGAATGTTAAAACCATAGCAGATTATATAGAAAAATGAAATAGCAAATGTAGCTAGTAAGACTGAAATATAAAGTCAATGTAGTCCAGCTAGCCTTAAATATATTATAAACTCTTCATAATGAAAAGATTATAATGATGTTGGTGCACCATTAGATAAAGTACAGTTTAAAAAAATTTTAGATCCAGGCATGTTGGCACATTCCTATAATCCCAGCACTCAGGAGGCTGAGGCAGGAGGAGGTATCCTGTGCTACATAGTGAATTTAAAATCAGCCTGAAGCCGGGCGTGGTGGTGCACGCCTTTAATTCCAGCACTTGGGAGGCTGAGGTAGGCAGAGCGTTGTGAGTTTGAGACTGGCTTGGGCTACAACGCGAGCGCAAGGCCGGCCTGAGCTACACAGTACGACCCTGCCTCAAAAAACCAGGGCCCAGAGTTTGGCTCAGTGCCTTAAATGCCTGCCCTAGCAGGCATGAGGTTATGAGTTCAATCCCCGGTGCTGCAAAAAAATAAATAAATAAATAAAAAATAAAAATAAAATAAAATCAGCCTGAACTGCATATTAAGACCTTGTCTTAAAAAAATCCTCAAAATTGACTATGTACAAATATAAATGAATGCATAAATATAAATGATGTACTACATACTTTATTGCATTGTATTTAAGTTAGTGGCTGAAATCACAAGTCAGAGGGTAAAGATTGTTCTTTAAACTCCAGAAATGGACACAAAGTAGGAAAAAATTAAAACTGGATTTCTACTGGCATTATATATACCCTGATAAAAATCAAAGTACTGAGAGATCTAGATATGAAAAATAAAGTCACAAAATCTTCAGAAAAAAGCATTGAGGGAAATGTATTCCTAACTATGACTTAAAATAGAGAATTATAAAATACATGAAACTACAAAACTGTTCTTTTTTTTCTTTAAGGCAGGAACTTGCCATGTTGATCAGGCTGAGCTTGAACTCACATAGCCCAGGCAGGATTTGAAATCACGGTGAATCTCCTGCCTCAGCCTCCCAAGTGCTGGGAACACTGGCATGCATCAACATGCAGATTGAAATTAAGTTTTGCATAGCACAAATAGTAAGACTAAGGTCCAAAGGCACTGGGGAAAGTTTTCACTTGCTGCACATCAATGGCAAATGTTCTCAATATATCCATAATTCTCCTAAAAATATAGAAACTAGGGTCTAGAAAAAAGCCACCCCACTAGATCAAGGGACCTTAGATTTCCTAAATATCTCTTTGAAGACTAGGTGTATCATAAACTGGTGGATAACCACCCTTAGGCCCTGGGCAATGAATCTTCAGGGACTGACTGAAGATCGTTACCGTAGTCATATGCCACATTAAGGATTCTGGGTAATGTAGTTCGGAGGGGCAAATTGAGACTTCAGGATGTTGTATTCCATTTGGGGGGACTGAAAACACACCAAGGATTTTGGGTACCATAGTCCTGGGATGTGTCTCACCTAGGAATCTGGGTATATTAGTGAGGGAGCATGTCCAGGACTTAGGGTACCTTCCTCCTTGAGGGGGTACACTTTGAGTACTGCAATCCTGTGGCCTATGTAAGATTCTGGGTATCATATTTCTCAGGACAGTCACACTGAGACTTCTGGGTATTGCAGTAATTGTAAGGATTACACTGAAGGTTCTGGATGGCAGAGTCCTTGGGAATCATTCTGGATACCAGTCTTTGCAGAGGACTCTGGGTCCTGTAGTTGGTGAGGGGGCTTCTGGGTACTACCATGCTTTGTGTGGAATCTTCTGGTCATCCTGGAAGGTCAGGGTGTAGATAATTAAGGCTCCTGTAGTACAGATGTATGCATGCAGAGGCTTTTGTCTACCTTGGTCCTTGTAATAGGGAGCCCAGGAATCTTTCTGGTACCATAGTCATGGGGCGAAGCTCCTGGGCTATGCCCCTCTTCTTTCTGAATCCTACTGTGACTATGCCTCACCCTGCCTATGACACAGCTCCAGGTTGTCCACGACTGAAGTGTCATGGCCACACCTCTCCTCAGTCCATAAACTTGTGTCCACTCTGTTGCACCCAATCCTGAGCTAGGCCCCTCCTCCTCCTGAACCTAGGCCACACCCCCTGACCTGCCCCTCCCATGACCCAGCTCCAGGTTGCCACCAGTTGAGGTACCCTGGCCACACCTCTCCTCATTCTGTAAACAGGCTTCTCCCCTTCCTGGGACACTATCAGGTGTGCCACCTTCTCTCCTGACCCTTCCCTCTCCCACCCAGCCTGTGCTGCAATCTGCCTTGCTGCATGTCCGGCAGAGGAGTCACACTCAGTACTGGTTCCTGTCTCTTCTCAGCTGGGGAGAAGCCTCCTTCCAGGACCTCTGCCCTAGTCCGGGATTTATTCTCTGGGAAGGCTGGGACACACAGCCGCCTCACCATTTCTAGGCCTCAGCTTCCCACCAAACCTTCCCCAGGCCTCACCAACCTCAGGCCTCAGCAACATGGGGTTGCATCAACCCCATGCCAAACCAACTCCAGGTGTTACCTTCCCACCAAGCCCTCCCTAGACATTAACAGCTGCAAACCTACCCTTCTCACCAAACATACTCCAGGCTTCAGGAATTCCAGCCCTCGCCTTCACAGCAAACCCACCCCCAGCCCACCAACCTCAGGCCTCTCCTTTCCACCAAATCCCACCCTAAGCATCCCTCAGACCTCAGCAGCAGGAGTGTGTCCCAAATTTTTATGGGACCCAAGGCAAATTATTTTGGATGACAAAGATGCCCATATATGAATCTTCCTGAAAGATTATCAAAGAAACTTTATTAATTGCTGATGTTGAAAATGGCAAAGCTCAGAAAATCTAGAAAGATCTAAGGAAATGTAGGGAGAAATATTTATTGTTTTAGCACCTCCTGGCTTCATCATCTAAGAGTTGCTGGAGTTGTTACCTATATAAGTAAATATGGACTCTGCTGTTTCAGGAAATTAGGAAGAAGTACAATAGGGGTGGGCAATGCTTATTTAGACAAAAGTTGATGGATAAGAATAAGCTGCATATTTTTAATATAGACAGTAACAAAGCACTCAAATGGACTTTTATTAAATAACATCTAATAAATAAAAGCTTTTAAATTTTTTCCCATTTTAAAAATTGTAATAAATGATAGGGCATATCTTTTATCTAACTCAACTTCTGCTGAATAGAATAACCAAGTAGAAGCTGTCAGGTTCTGTAAGCCAGTCTTGATTAAAAAATCAGTCTTGAGAACATTCTAATCAAACTAATCCTGAAACTAATACAGTCATGGTGTTACAGGATTCAGGACCAGACCAGATGGAAGACACAGCACCAGAGGAACTTTGGAAGTACAGCTAGAGGGCTGAAGGGAATCTCAGTTCCAAATTATCATCCCTGACTTGAGTTTTACCAGTCATTTATTTAAGTTTCCAAAAGGAAGAACAAAAGGCAGATAACATAATATCCTACCTCTGGTTACACATGTCTTTATCACTAACTGCTAGGCAGAATTCACTCTTACAGAAACAGCAATTAAATGAGGTTACTATCATACAACATAGGGGGAAAATCCATCATTGTCTGAGACTGGGCAGACAGAGGTGTCCTTGAAGAGATAACTCTCTGGGACTTGATAGTAAGAGAAACATTTCTCTCAGGCTGAGCTATTCTTACCTTGCATTTGGCACCTGGAGTGTCAAAGCTTATTAAGTTTTAAGTTTTCTAACCATGGGAACAGGTTGTGTTTCCCAGTCCTATCCTTAAATAGTGTTAGAAATACATTTAAAATTTTCTTTACATTCAAAATTGCCTTTACAATTGCATGTAGACTACTATAGAGGTTAGAAATAGTTGAACCTGGGCCTTTACTTGGTAGTTTAAAAAAGCATGATTTTCATTCTGTTATCAGGGATTCAAAGGCCATTTGTGCTATAAACTCTAACTTTTTAAACTAATGTCTAGAAAGATATTATTATGTTTTACTATGATCTCTATTTTTTAACTAATGGACCCCTGGTATGAATTCAGAATCAGTTTTTATATTGACTTTTGCTATATATCATTAATTGAAAAGCTAATTAAACTTTAAAATAAAAGGATGATATATAGATATATATTAGTTCAATGTTTAACTGACTCTAATTTTTATGAAGAAACTGCCTGTTTTTAATATAGACAGTAATGAAGCTCTCAAATGAAATGTTACTAACAAACTCAAAAATTGCAATCATATTTTTCATGTTTTTTAATTTTTTTTGAGATAGGGTGCCACTGTAAAATTCAGGTGGGCCTTGAACTTAATGTGTAACTCTGGTGGGTCTTGAACCTGCAGTGATCCTCCTGTCTCAACTTTCAGAGTGCTGATACTACAGGTGTGTGCTTTCACACCTGTCAATTAATTTTTTTATCTTTTGTGAAACTGAAACTTTTTCTAAAGTTAAAGCATTTCAAATATGCCATGTGTGGTGGCGCATGCCTGTAATGCCAGCTCTTGGGAGGCTGTGGCAGGAGAACAGTTGTGAGTTCAAATCCAGCCTAGAATACATAGTGAGTTTAAGGCCAGCCTGAACTACATAGCAAGACCCTGTCTCAAAAAAACAAAAAACAAAAAGCAAGCTGGGCGTGGTGGCGCACGCCTTTAATCCCAGCACTCGGGAGGCTGAGGTAGGAGGAGCATCGTGAGTTCGAGGCCGGCTTGGGCTACAATGCGAGTACAAGGCCGGCCTGAGCTACATAGTGCAACCCTGCCTCAAAAAACTAGGGCCGGGAATTTGGCTCAGTGGCTTAAGCACCTGTCTGGTGAGTTCGATCCCTGGGACCAAAAAAAAAAAAAAAAAAAAGCAAAACATTTCAAATACAAATTTGATTGGCTAATGCAGGGAAAATTTATCTTAGCAGTTGAGGACATCTTTGTTATACATTTTAAAACATTTTTAAAAAGTCATGTGAACAAAATGATATTTGGGTTTCTGTTTCTTTAGTTACTGGGCACTTTTTAAAAAATGATCTGGTACTATACTCTGGTTTCTCTTCAGACCATATAAGTCTTTCTCCTTTTAAAAAATAATCTGGTACCATTTCAACAACATATAAATACACATATACAGGCATAACATAATGTATACATTTATACCTACACGATGAGACAAAGACCTAAAGTTATAATGTATCAGCTTTTAAAAAGTTATATTATTTTCATGATTTTTAATAGTCTTAAACAAGATTTAATCAATATTGTAGGTAGGATTGAGGTTGTAACCAAGTTGGAAATATATCTCTAAATGGAGATTGCTTGCCTAATTAAACTAAATATGAATTTTATGAGGTTTTTATCCTTTTCCTTAACTTATAGATCTTAGTCAATTTATGACTTTTTTATTGTGCTGAAATTTAGATATAGATGGTCAAAAATTTATGTCTTATCTAATATGAAAAATAAAGACAATTTTCTCCACAAAGAAAAACAAAAAGACAAAACATCTGTATCCTAACCAATCCTATTTTAATGAATCTTTCTAGAGACAGCTCTATGAAATCAAAGTTATATAGGCCATGATGTATCACAATAAAATCACCATTTTGTTACAGGTAACTAAAACATTATTAGGGAGCTTCAGATTAGCACAAGCACTTTCACTTTTGAGCAGTTCGTAACAACTTTTAAATACACCAGCAGTTTTTTTAAATCTTTAAAATTTTTTTTAAAAACCTTTTTTTCATTGACAAATGGTTCAAGAGCATTGAACTCTGTGTTGGTTCACAAAGAAAGCTCAGAACGACTTGAAGTTCATATGATTTATATAATTTTAGATGGTACTGAATGAATCATCTACTCATCCTAGACTAACAGTGGTTACAAGAAGAGAAAGGTAAAAGAAACAGGTGTATAAATGCAGACCAAAACAAAGGAGTGTTGTAAATCAAACCAAAGCAAAACAAATATCTGGAAAATTTTTTTTATCTCTGGATCTTTTCTCACAGCAATTAGTGCCCCAAAATGACATACAACAGGTCTGAATGGCCCCAAATAATGAAGGTCCTTATCTCAGCCAAATGGCACTGCTGAATGACCTAACAGAGGTCCAAACTGTGGAGAGATAATATCCTTGGAGTGCACTTTCTAGTGGGAACCTGGGCAGAGCCCATGAGTTCCAAATCAGATGTAACTTGGAACTTGTAAGTTTACCAGAACAGAGCTCCCCAAATCTTTTTCCTTTAACCAACAAATCATTTGTAGGTAGCTTTTAAAACAGATGGGAAGGGCCGGGCGTGGTGGCGCACGCCTTTAATCCCAGCACTCGGGAGGCTGAGGTAGGCGGAGCATTGTGAGTTCGAGGCCCGCTTGGGCTGTAACGCAAGCACAAGGCCGGCCTGAGCTACATAGTGGGACCCTGCCTGAAAAAACCAGGGCCGGGAGTTTGGTTCAGTGCCTTAAGTAGCTGCCCTGGCAGGCGTGAGGTTGTGAGTTCAATCCCTGGTGCCGCAAAAAAATAAATAAAATTAAAAAAAATAAAACAGATGGGAAGAAAGAGAGAAAGTTTTCATGGTGCAAATGTCCTTGCCAGCAGCTGGAACGTTTCTGGAATCCCAAAAGGATGTTCAGCTAACCATGAGCAGGCAGTGCCTTTTTCTAAAGGTTGGCCCTCAGGGGCATGGGCAAACGTGCCTTCCTGATCACCAAAATGTTACCAGTCACATAGGCTCACAAGCTCAGGTTTCTGTGCTTGTCATTCACGAAACTAAAAGGGCATATATTTGGGCAAAAAGGATTTATTTAAAGCCAGCTCCCAGGAAGTGGAGGGGTCCACTTGTCTTAAATCACCATCTTTCTGTTGTCAGGTGGGCAAGGATCCATTACAGTAAGGAATGGGGGAGACCGGAGTAAGAATAAAGACTTTTGCTTTGCAGCTTCCAGCCACCTTTTTCATCTCTTCTGCATATTTAGGGTTAGGGATAGAGGGTTAGGGTTAGGGATAGAGGGTTAGGATTAGGGATAAGGGTTAGGGTTAGGGTTAGGGTTAGGGTCTGGGGAAGGGAAAGGGGAAGGGAAAGGGGAAGGGAAAGGGGAAGGAAAGGGGAAGGGAAGGGGGAAGGGAAAGGGGAAGGGGGAAGGGAAAGGGGAAGGGGAAGGGAAAGGGGAAGGGGAAGGGCAAGGGTTAATGTTAGTAGTGGTATAGGACTGCAGTTCAGGGTTGCGAGAATTATCGGGTTCATATTAGTGAAAGTATTATGATTAGAGCAGAAATTAATGCAGTTCAAACTAAAAAATCAACAGAAATAATTAACGAATGTCGCTGGATACAAGGTGAACTGTCAAAAATCAGTAGCCTTCTTGTACAGAAAGAACAAAGTCACTGAGAGAGAAATAAGGGAAACCCCACCCTTCACTGTATCATCCAAAGAAATGAAATACTTAGGAATCCATGTAACAAAGGAAGTTAAAGGTCTATGTAGTGAAAATTACATTACTCTAAAGAAGGAAATCCAAGAAGATCTCAGAAAATGGAAAGGTATTCCCTGTTCATGGATAGGAAGAACAAAGATCGTGAAAATGGCCATTCTCCCAAAATTATTATACAGATTGAATGCAATCCCAATCAAAATACCACTTGCCTACATCACAGAGCTAGAGAAAGCATTCCTGAAATTCATCTGGAACCAGGATAGACCTAGAATAGCAAAGGCAATTCTGGGCAACAAAGGTAAGGCAGGAGGCATCACAATCCCCGACTTGAAACTTTACTACAAAGCTACTCTGTGATCCAATCAGCATGGTACTGGAATCAAAACAGACCTGAAGATCAATGGAATAGATTTGAAGATACAGCCACAACTACAAACACACTTAGCCACCTCATCTTTGACAAAGGGGCCAAACATGTACATTGGAAGAAAGATAGCCTCTTTAACAAATGGTGCTGGAAAAACTGGTTTTCTATATGCTGTAAACTAAAACTACATCCATGTCTGTCACCGTGCACTAAAATAAAGTCAAAATGGATCAAAGATCTGAGTA
>RJWM01029918.1:0-23949 GCA_004363535.1 Dasyprocta punctata | reverse complement strand
CAAACTCTTAAGACTGATAAAAACAGAAACATCATTTTATATGAAAAATATACATTTCCATTCTGACCTCTCCTTTACTTAGGAAGAAAATACTGTTTTTGCACTGATTTTAGAAAAGAAAATAGAAACAAATGTGTCTGCTAAAGGATTATTGGTGTGAGTAAAATGAAATTAGAAGATAATGACAGAAATGAGTCAGAGAGATATTAAAAAGGAACCAATCTGGTAAGATTAGGTCTATTCTTCATATGAAAAATTACACATGTTACTGCAAAACTCATCAATATACTTTATCAAATAACTGTTCTTCACATACTGCATAACTGTACAGTACTGAGGTGACCTAAAATAGATTACTGTAGCTTGAATCTAGAATTTTAAGAAGTGAATCTATAAATAATATAGCTTGTATATCTCAGCATAGATTTATATTTATGCTTAAATTATTTAAAAATGTTTTGCTGTATTTCCAAGACCAACTACAGATTTACAAAATCTAAGAAAGTCACTGATCATGCCAATAAATCCTAAATTAAAAATATTTTTGATTTACAGATCTTTCCTATACACTTTTAAAGTAAAAATGACAGATTTACAAAGCAGTGTTTTGTGACCTGTGACATTCTGATTGAGAATATATGCCCTATTTTTTTATTTTAGTTCAAACTTCTGATTTATAAATCTTACCTGACACTTTTTTTGCTGCTAGTTCAGCCTTTTGAAGTTCATGTTTTGTAATGAGCTCTGCAAGAGGTTATGCAATTTACTTTCCTTGTCTTTTTTTAAAGCTAAAAATCTGAGCCAAAACAAAACACCTTTTTCCTTTTGTGTAGTTGCCAAACAGAAGCAGTCTTGATCAGTGGTATATTCATTTAACAGCTTTAGTAGGTTAGCTTTCTCCATAGAACCCATGGGATAAGAGGATCGCTTCCCATTATCAGAAAAAATATTTCTGCAGGAAAATAGCAAAGTAATTCCAGAATTGGTATTTATGCATACTACTCATTATCTAACACTTGCAGTTAAGTCATAAACTTGTGTTCCCTGGTGAGGTTAAGATGGAAATGTGCTTCTGGCAGTTTCAACCATGCACCAATAAAAAGCCAGCACACTTTCTAAAAATGATTAACTCTTGACTCTAGTTCAAATTCTAATTCAGCAACATTTCCCTCTCTCAGCAACTCCTGTTCCACCAGGCTTCAGTAATTAAAGTTATGTTTAAATACTGAAATAGCAGTGTTCCAAAAATGGGAAAATTATATCTTTTGGTAACACGTTAATGAAAGAAACCATGGATTAAGAGCTTTCTCTTGTTGAACTCCCTTAAAGTTAGTAAAACATAATTTCATAAGAAATTTCATGAGGAAAACATTGCACTATAATAAAATCAAAGCATAGTAGTAAACTTAATAATTTAAACTTATTATACAATCACTGACATTTTTAATTATTCATGCTCTAAAAATTAGGGCAAATATATTTTTAAAATATTATTTATTAATAATGATTAAGTATACATAATTTGATTTTTTAACAAAATTTTTTCTAAGTAATTCTAGAAGAGTTTAGCTATGTATTTCTAGTAATCTTCAAACTTGTAGTATTTTCTGAAATAGTTTGTAAAATTAAGGCACAAATCTCCAGGGATGAGCTTACCTACGATTCCTAGTGATTTTCTTTGGAAAAATAAGGAAAAAAAAATCTAAAAGATCTAAACATACATTCACAGTGAAATCTAAACATGTAAGATATACACCCTTCATCATCTTAATATATAGCAATGGATAGCATATGTTACATTATTTTAATGTGTCCCAAAATTATCATTGAGGAAAGACAACAAATGCTAACAATTTACATAGACAAAACATTTGGTTAAATTCATACAAATAAATACTATTGCTGAGACAATCATAAACTTTTTTTCAATAATGAAGATTATTTGTGTGTCACAACTTCAGATTCATCCAGAAAAACAGTTCAAAGAATATTTTAATTTCAAAAAACACTAAAAAACAATTAACTTTTTGCAGGAACCTGTGGAATATACACAATAAGTGGAAGAAAGTTCAATTATTTTTGCTTCCCCAGAAAATAATTCAAATTTACAAATATTAAGTCATAAGTGACATTATAAAATTTTTAAATTTAAAACTAAGCATCACTCCTGAGAAATACATTTAAAACAATCTTCCACTGCTTAGGTTTTAATTTGTTTTTAAATACATTTAGAGTTCACTAGTTGCTCATTAGACTAGGCTGGCTTACATAGGTTCTAGGAATATTTAAAACTATTCCCTAATTGAATTAAATTTCTCTTTTGACCTATGAAAAATATTTTCCTTTTGACAGCTCTTTTGAAAATAGGGCAACTTACTTTTTTAAAACAATCTTCCTGTAGGTTATACTTTTAAAATAAGAAAGTATGTGAAGAATCATAAGTTGTAAAAATGCTGGACAATATGTATGGAATTTTCAAAGTGCCCTAGGTCAAAAACAACCAGACACTCCCATATTACTCCATTTACACATAACATATATTTTCAGTACAGTACTGTAAATTTCTGTTAGTGGAAAATCTATTCAATAAAATCAAATTTAATGTGTTATTAATTTTGATTAAAATATAAAAACACCACTTTAAAGTCAATTTAGGTAAGTTTAATTATTCAGTTTTCATGAAGTCAATTGATGTAGTTCTTACTTTACTCTAAAGTGGTTATTGTCAAGTACTCCAAGATATGACTGAGCATAAATAAACACTGCAGCCAGATTGCTCAGATTGAAATGTGAGCTTTATCACTTCTGGCTCTAACTTGGGCAGTTACACAGCCTTCTTCCTCTGTAAAATGAGGGTGTTAATAGGGAGTTACATCATAAAGTTGAGAGTAATAAATAAATTGATGTAAAATGAACAATGCCTGAGATGCAGTGAAGTCTGTATGTCTGCTATTATTATCACATTTTTTTTTATCCTGCTGATTATAAAATGTTTATCAAGCACTGGAAAGGGTGTTTTAAACAGATTGGGTTGAAATACACAAGTGAATAGTGTTGTTCATTGTATTGCTTGGGAAATTATTCACTCAATACTTATTGCCACTAATCAAGAACTTTTTAAAGTTTTCTCCTTTGTAGTTGCCTCAAGAGTCATTCCCAAACCAAACAAGGAAATCCATCTTATTACTCCCAGTGCTGTAAGCAGTGATTTTCAATTTGGCCATTCGATATACAGCAGTTACCAAACTTGGCCTTAACATATTATTATCAACAATACTTTAAAAAGTCAAATATTTGCTGAACATTTTACAAGCAGGTCTGACACTAAATAATTTGTGGTTACAATCTCATTTGTTAACATGTTAAAAACAGCTTTCACACTCAATAAATGGGACATTCTAAAGGATACAAGGAAAAGTGTTAAAGGTAATTTTCACTGAGAGACCATAAAAGCTTTTGCACCCTGATACGACTTATGTCATAATGGCTGATGTAGTTATGGAAGGATAGAATCTCTGGTTCTTATATATTATGGTATTTTGGTACAAATACACTTTTATATGATTTCAAACTCATTAGCATCATTAACTTACATGAAAATCAAAACAAATAATAAATCAAAAACTGAAGGAACTCTTAGTTTGTTTAAGCTATAATTTTTCCTCTTGTGTAATTACTTTGGGAATTAAAAGAGCTTATTGGAAAATACAATAATAATAATACATGATCTGTCTTGATATTAATAAATCATAATAGAATAGTATGTTCTATAAAACTTTGGTTAGACCTCTTGCAGAAGAAATGTTAAAGTTTTGTTCCTCATTGGTTAAATGTGGATCGCATCAACCAAAAATAATCGATATTAAAGTATATGATGTAAATCTTTCCCTATAGTAAATGCTTAATAAATACTAACTGCTTTTAGTAAATGTTAATTATTAAGTTGCAAAATTGCTATTCTTTTTACACTCAAGTCTTTCTAGCTAGCAATTCATTGTACCCAATAGAAAACTGAGGCAGTCTGGTAGTTTATTCAAAGGATACAATTATTTTCTTTTCCAAATGCTACTGACATTGTTATCAATGAAAAATCTAATGAAGAGAAATTACTTGTAAAGGGAACAGTAATCATGAAATGAGGCAGAAATATTACTAAGATTTGGATAAAGAAACAATATTAACTGGTATGAATGGCATGGAGTATAATTTTTTTTCCTCTAATTGTTTCTTTGTACTTTAATTTTGCTGATATTTATTCTGTGGTTACTTAAACAAGACCGAACTCATTTATATGTGGTGTGGCTGTAGTTTTTAGACAGTCTTATTTTTGTTCTTGAAAAATGAAAATCTCTGAAATAGCAGTAAAAACCAAATGCAATATAGAGTTAAAATAATGCTATTTTAAGATTATCATAACATAGCAAACAATAGCTAATAAAAAAGATCTGTGATCATAGCACGAAACCTATCAAATGGCCCAATGGTTCTCTTCTGGATAGGTATATAGGCCAAACTTAAGGAATACTGTGACATTTTAGTAGCTCTTGCAGCTACAAAAGATCATTGTAAAGGCACTAAAAAGACTAAAGTAACCATTTTCTCCATCCCTCTGAGTAGTTGTTAGAATAATCAACTTCAACAACAGTCCACATATTGCCTAATGAAACAGTTCATCTGAAGAAAAAGCACAGTAATTCTGACTGCTGAAAGGGAGTGCAGTATTAAACCAGTGTTATTACTGCATCCTGTCAGCACCGTTATGATGAGTGTACTTTCCATATTGTGGCTGGACAGTCTCTTCTGCAGTGAATGCTCTATGAATAAGTTAAAGGATAAATGAGTTGTATTAGCATGAACTGTTTTTGAGTAGAAATCACGGCGAATTTCAAGGATATCAAAACCAACAAATTCCAAACTTCAAATAGACATTCTGAGTGTTCTGTCATAAAACAGTCATAGGTAGAAGGAAAAATGCCCTTTGGTCTAATGTCAAACAGAAACAAAGTAAAAGAGAAGAGAGAAGAGGAGAGGGGAGAGGAGAGAAAGAGAGAGAGAGAGAGAGAGACAGAGACAGAGAGACAGACAGACAGAGACAGAGAGACAGAGACAGAGACAGAGACAGAAATTCTCCTATCATGAAATTTCAACAACACTCTACGTCCTAATCTCCAAACCTGAGTAGGTAGTAAACCAGTGGTCAAGAAAGGAGAATATTTATTCAGATTCTTAAATGTATGAAAATTTGGACCTTTGTTCACATTTTCATCTTCTGAAATATTTGAGGGGCAGCACTGTTTCAGTTTAAGAACTTGAACTGGAGAAATCAGTCAGTTTTATCCTTCAGGTACTCCCTCTCTTGTTTCTTGCCAGCATAGGCTGAAATTCCACACTTTTTGCATAAAAGGAATCATATGAAAGATTGAAACAGCATATTTACTATACCGTGCCATATTTATTTGCCAAAAATATACACTATACTATGTCTATATGAAATTTAAAGATGGCTATGCTAAGAATACCTAGATCAATTAACTCAAATAGATTTATGTGTCAGTATACCTGAGATTCTGTCAACAGTTTTATTTAAACTTTAATTTTCTAAACATACCTACAAACAGAGTCTCCTTATTTGTATTAAAAGTTAATCTACACTACAAAGGTGCTAAAACTTACAGATATAAGCTGAAATCAATATTTAGGACGTCATATTCACCTGAAATAATATTTCTATGATGGTAAAACTGCTCCAGGGACTAATTCTGCTATCTACAAAGTTATGATAAAGAGTGAAACAGAATTTAAACTCTTTTTGTAGGCTTGTAGTGCAGAATAATAGTGGTTTTCATTTAAATTTCAAAGCAGAACTTCATATTAGGTTTTTAACTGGATAAAAGTTTTAGAAATAGCACCTTTTAATAAAAGCATTTATAATAAGTTGAACAATTTACTTGGAAAAATGTTAAAACAGTGATAAAACAAATAAATCTTCAGGTTTTAGCACATAGGAGTATTAATGAGTACTTGAATAAATCCTTGGTATTCTAGAAAAAATATTAAGTTGATAAGTTTATGTCTTAGTCACTTTTCTTTCATTGCTGAGATAAAATACCCAGCACCCAAAGTTAAGGAAGGGAATATTTATTTAGCTCACAGTTTATGGATGTTTCAGTTCATATTTGGCTGACTCCAAGACAAGGTGTCACATGGCAGAGGGTAACAGTTCATGGTGGCAGAAAACAGCAAAAGGAACAGGAGCAAAACGGAAGTAGCACATGAAGACTTTTTCTGTCCTTTATATTGTAGATAGGCTACCTACCCTAGAGTGAATGTAGCTCTCAAACCCACAATCTCAGCATTGGACCATGAATAACTTACAACTTTTAGAAATCTGCCCCCATGACTGCATGAGGCTTTGGGGGAACATCTAGACACAAACCATAACAATCTTGGAACTGCATTTCGTCTTAATCTTATTCCTTCAATCTGAACTTCATTTTCTTATCTATGAAATCATGGAAGACACACCAGATGGTCTGAAGGGTCCATTTCAGTCTCAAACTCTGATACTCTGATTAATGCCATATGTAAAGATTTTCTGAAACATGTAAGTACCATAGCAGACAGTCTTTTCTTTACCATTTTTTTTTGAGAGAGAGAGAGAGAGTCTTCCTACATAGCTCAGAGTGGCCTTGAACTCACTATGTAGCCCAGGCTGGCCTGGGATGCATGGCAATCCTCCTGCCTCAGCCTCCTGTACTGAGGTTACAGATATCACTCTGGTGCCAAGCAAAAGTCAGTGTTAAACTGTGGAGAAGTCTTCAATTCAAGAGGTCTAATTTGTATTCTTGGTACCTCCAGTAACTAGTTGTCTTATTTTTTTTTAACTTGGAACAAATTTCTTAACCTCTCTAAATTTCAGTTTTCTCATCTGTAAGAGAGACACTGTCATTTATCTACTTCAAGTACTCATCCTGGTGAGCAAAATTTTAAAAGTACAATATACTAAAACTTTTCTGTGGTTCTGGTGATTACAACCAGACTCTCATGCATAATATATTCTTAAAATGTTCAAATGTTATCATAATCATGATGTCAGACTTTATTCCAGCATTTAAATTTGTTGGTAATACAGATAATTTTATTTACAATACACTTTCCTACATATTTAATACTTAATAAAAACACCTTGCCTATCATTCAATCAAATCAAAAATTCTTGTTTTACATTAACGTTATTAACATTGTTATATTCGGAAATTATTGTGTTTCAAATATATAAAGAGCCTCTTTGAAGCTGTAGTATAAAAAAGATTCAAAAGGGATATCTACTTTCAGCCTAACTTGAATGTTTGGATGTTGACAGCAAATTGTTCTAAAATATGGCCTTGTAACGGTTTGCTCTATGTCACCTTGCATATAATCTCGATTACACCAATCTCATTTTCTTATTGTAAGTTTCAAATTCCACTGAGCTTACAGCATGAACTTTGATGGATGTGCTAGACTGTTGTGTCTGTCTGGGCAGGTGTGAGATGAATTGCTGGGCAGGCTATGATCTTTGGGCAAATTACTCTCCTTGACTACAATATATATCGATGAAATGTGTCAGTGTTCATATACACACTTGTCAGTTGCATTACCCAGGTGATGAAAATACAAGTTAAGGGACCATCAAAATGAAGAGAGAGAAATTCAATATGTCATAGGAAATTAGTAAAAGAACCATCACTTTAAACTGGAAATATGATGAAGTAAAAACTTTGGTAGGTTTTGATAGGGGAACAAATTTAAACCAGTTAGGCAAATGCAAGTAATTGTATTTTTCTTCTTTTTCCAAGATTAGTTTTATTTAATACAAATGAAAGTGAACATGACAATTATCTGGGGGCTTTATATGGAAAATATCAGATAAAAGGCTTATAATTTAATTTTTAGATGTTTTGACCACTCATTCAAATTTTGAGCTGCTTTTGTTCTTGTTTCTATATAAAAATTGATTTATGGGACATATCTTTAAACTATACCCATATTTTATTTAGAATCTTTTCACAGATATCTAATCTGTGCAAAGGAATAAAGTACTGTCCTAGGCACTACAGTACATGAATTTTTAGAAAGCAGTATATTATACTTGCTAATAAAAACCTTAATTAGGCTGGGGATTTAGCTCAGTGGCCTAAGCATCTGCCTGGCAGGTGCAAGGTTGTAAGTTCAACCCCCGGTACAAAAAAAGAAACAAAAAAAGAAAACAAAACCTTAATTAATCTTGACTTCAAGAGATAGAGTATTAAATGTGACAAACAACAAATCTTGAGCTAAGAAAGTACAAAGATTATAGAGGAAGTCATGTGATTTCCAATAATTTTGTGCTTTGCCAAACAAACTGCTAGCCAGTATTGTATTCTCTATAGCCTAAAAAGCAAAGCTTCCAACAGATTAGGATATTTAAGAATAGTAAATTAATGTTAATGCACAAAGATATAATTAGAAGTATGAGTGATAAGAAAAAGAAATTAGAAGTTACCATAAAATACTATAGTAGACTAAGGTATAAAATGCTTATAAATTGTCCAAGAATTATTCTTCCTTTTCCCATTATTATTGCTGAATAAATTTTATAATTTCTTGTCCCCATTTTGATTCTCTCAGATAGATCTTATTCTTAAACACTGTTGAGCAACATAATTTCATAACATAATTCAGATTCAATAATTATCTCAGTAAATACAAATTAAGATTTTCCATTTTGTGATAATTGTAATTTGAAAAGAATGTAGGATCTCAATTGTAACAAGTTTCTAATGCACTGGATCCCCCAAAAGGATGTCACTTTAGTTTTACATCATTTTTTGACAAATGGAAGAATAATTTTTCATAATTATTAATAAAAATGTTTAAAGTAATGAACAACATGCAATAAAAGCAAAGTTATTGGTTAGGAATAAGCAATTTATCATAGTTAATTAAGGAAGTGGATTCTAGTATTACACGAAGACTAACAGCAGATGTATGTCCCCATTACCATAACTGCCTATTTATTCCTTTCTCTTTGACATAGACTGATAGATAAATAGAAATAAAGGACAAACAAAATATTCTCTTTTAACTATGATCCTCTTTATATTACAAGAATTATAGAAACCTATGATATTATTTGTTAGTACTTCTTATGATGATAGCTGTATTGGATAATACTATGTCCCCCCAAGTCCTCATATACTTTTGACGGGGTTAAGTCCAGCGCTTGCTTGTGTTTAGTTTGTTCTCTAGTGCTGGGATTAATAATGTGAGTGCTGCACCCACCCAGGGGTAGAGCTGAGATGCAGTGTAAGGGAAGGCGGGTCTTCCTCTTGTGCTTCTGCCTTCTCTTGCGCTCTCTCTCTCTCTCTCTCTCTCTCTGTCTCTCTGTCTCTGTCTCTGTCTCTGTCTCTGTCTCTGTCTCTCTCTCTCTCTCTCTCTCTTGCTAGCACGCCTTGCAGCTTGCGGCCACCATAAACTGCAGCCCCACCACACCATGCTTCCTTGGAGCCAACCAAGTATGGACTGAAACTCCTGAGAAACTGTAAGAAATAAATGTTTCCTTCCCTAATTTTGGGCGTCAGGTATTTTGTCTCAGCAACGAATAAAATGTAACCAAGACAATAGCTATTTCATAATGTGAATTTCTCTCCAAATGAAGACATGACATCTTTTTGGAGTGTTTTAAAAGTGTCTATTATAGTATCAGGGGGAATATTTCCAGTGATCACAAGAAAACCATTGAACGTTGTCTTCATACAAAGTTCACTGTGTACAACCTAGGCTTGCCTTTGGCAATGTTATAGTCTAAATAAATTGATATTTTGCCCCTCTGCCATGTGAAGGCACATCAAGGAGGCATTATTTTAAAAGCAGAAAGTGATTCCTCATAAGACATTGCATTTGCTGCTGCCTTGAACTTGGGCCTCTCACTCTCCAGAACTATAAGCAGTAAATTTCTGTTGTTGATAAATTCCCAGTCTAAAGTTTTTTTGTTACAGCAGTTGGAATAGTACCTAGTTGACAAATGGACTCAGTTTTCTTGTAATCATCATAATGGAACATTAAAACACAAAGAAAGCAAATGATACATATTAAAATCTAGCTAGTCTTTTGGTAGCTGTGTGTGAAACAGCAATCTCAAGATCAAGTTAAACTTTACAAAACAATGAGTTCATTTAATTTACTTATATGAGTAAGAGTGATGTTTCTAAGAAAGACCTTAATAACTGACTGCTTTAAATCAAGTACTGAATTTAATCTAGTCAATTGTACAAAGTTGAATATTTGCTTTTTCTAAATTGCAAAATACTGAATTTATCAGTGAGACTTACTGGTGTTCATAGTATTTGTTCTTTAGTGATTCAATATTCCAATAACTAGAATAGAAAGCAGTAGATTCATGGATATTTGAAGTACAAACTAAATTGCAATGTAGCTGTTAATTACCAAGAAATAACAAAAACTTTATAGAGTACTGCAATAGCATCCAAGGATGAAATTACACAGCTTTTAAGACCTAAGTAAAATATTTTTTCTAAAATTTTATTTAAACCTAATGAATCATTAAGAAAAATCATGTTACCATCACTGAAAATTAGTAGTATTTGCACCATGCTCTTTGTATTGATAATCTAACTTTGAGGGAGAAAATATATTAAACCCTTTATTAATACATATATGATACTAACATTTATTGAGTTTTTACTATATGTGAGGCATATGAACTTCAAAACAATCCTACTGATAGATAATTGCTGAGGACCAGCTTGATAAGGCACAGAGTAGGCAGTAATTACTATTAATAAATTGGCAAAAACATAAATTGAGAGTCTGTCCTAGGCTACATGACTTTTGACAAGTCCTGTGGCTTATTTAAAGACAGATTAATCTTTAAGTCAATGGCCAGAACTAAGACTAGCAAACAGTCTGTGATGTTCTGGTGCCTCAAAGCAAGATAACACAGTAGCTGAGGACTTCTCTGTACAAATTCCTTCTAGCTCAGTAGTCGCAGTTAGCAATTAGGTTACTAGTTCACAGTGATCTGTTCCTGTGTGCTTTTCCAAAAATGCATTGTTCCTCATTTATTGAACCTCGACTGTGTCAGCAGCTCACCCCCACCACTTCCTTCAGCCACCAGCACACCCCAGTCAAGCTGGGCACCTAAAAAGGCCAAGGACAATGTGCCTCGTGGTCTTGGTCTGTAATGAATTTTGACCATCCTGGTGCCCCTTGTAACTAAATTGTGTACCTTGTCTGTGTTATATTCTGTGATCATACCTCTGGGCAGGAGATCGGTGGTCCTAGGTTAACAGATAATATTATCACCAAATTATAGAAGAAGCAGCAAAGATTTTGAGAATTTCACTACATTTCAGCATGATATGGTTAATAAACAAAGGATCTAGAATTCAAGGTCACATTTATATCCTAAGATTTAGGATCCATATTCTTCAGTCTTAGCATTATAAATTCAGAATATACCAAACACATGTGTATACTTTCATATGTGTAAGTGCGCATATATGTAAGTGTCTAGTATCTTTGGATAGGTAGAAAAATGAAAATTATGAGACTTACAAAAATAATTATTTGTAGTATATTCAAACGTTACATTTGACAATTTTGATACTAAATGAAGGTAGATACTGTGTATAAGTTTAAAAATAATAACCTGTTGAATTCAAAATATTTAGGAATTTAAATTGTTTCAAAATTAAGATTATTTGGTTGTAGCAAAGCATTTTAATGGCTATGTATAATTGAACATAATGTATACCTCAATCAGTTATGAAACAATCAATCAATTATGAAACAATAAAAAGCACTTTTGACAATTTCTAATTATATGTTGTTCCTTGTATTACAAGGAAGAATGAAAGTTATTGTACTCAATTTCTAATCTGTTGCCCATTTTACCCACTAACTGACTGTTTCTGTATTGCTTAAAATCAGCTAACCACAACCTCTATTAAATGGAGGAAAGAAGTTTAATCGAGGGAGCATTAAAAATGCAACTGAATAAATGATGCATTATTCTTAATGACAAAGAAATAAATTTATCAATTATATTCTCTCAAGTCAGAGGTATTTCCTATAGAGAAATTAGCTGTCCCTGAAGAATTCTGAATTCTGAAGACATTATATTGTGGACCCTGTTGTTTGCATTTCATAACCCATAGCAACCACAGCATTTAGATTACATAATCTATAGCAACCACAGCAAGTCTGGCATACATATATTAAAAATATCTCTGAGGTTATGATGACATGATAAAATGTTAATTTCACTCAATCTAGTCATTCAACAACAGAGAATAATTTCAAAATGTTTATTATGATCATCAGTTTCCTCCAACGAATCACAATGTTTGTCTTCACAGAATGAGCAAAATTTCCTTCTCACATACCTATGTTGAATACTTTGGCAGTGACTGTAACCTGGAAAGATGCAAAGAAAGCAATTCTAAAGTCCTAAATAAAGCAATAGCAATAAAATCATTATTCATTTCTAATTTGCTTGTCACTTCACTTTCTCTTCTTATTCAAAACTTCAGTAGCAATCAAGTAGAAACTTTATTGTCTTTGTAAGAAATACTATCATTTCATTTTAATATGAACTAAGTAAATATGACAACGTAAGGATAAAGATTGTGTGATTTTACAAAAATGAATGACCATTTTTCTTTAATTTTAAAAAGAATATTTATCTTACATTTGAAGACTTACTGTGGTTTCTGGTCTACAATTTATGGTGATAAAATTTTGAGTTAAATAGCTTTTATGCAAGTTATATTTATTCACTTAAGCAATTACACAACTAGCATGTCTATACAGACAGCATTCTTAAAAACTACCTTAGAATCCCAAAATTAGAGTAGAATTTAGAGTGAAACAACAAAGAGCTTGACACCCAGAAGGAAAAGTAAAATACTGGCATTCTAAAACTAATATTCTGTAGTCACTTTGAAACACTAGTTCAAATGTCTTCGGCTAATATACTTTATTTTCTATCTGGAAGATAAGAAATCATCATTCATTCTTCAAGGCTAGTAAGAGAATTGAATAAAAATTAAAAATGAAGATTTCTAGTCTAATATGTAGCATGTAGTAGGTGCTCAGTTATTATGGCCATTATGGTGGCAAGAAGATGCATTCATTTAAAATATTGATTTTGCTTATCTCAGGTGATAAATATGGCTCATCAAACCTTTGCAATTAGGAAACCAGTTTTGGTTAATTTAGGAGTGACAGTGGATCTGGTTACTATTGCCACCAGACTAGTAAATTTTTAGTTTCCATGTAAAGTTTTGGGAAAGAGTATATATTTCTATATAGGCATACTTCACTTAGTATTTCTTTAAAGGGATATTTATACTTTTTAAAAAGTATTCCATAAGTATAATGCTATATGCTTGCCAAAAATTGGGTTCCACACTAAAAATCTTTGGTTGGTGAAGTTTTGTTCAAAAATAGAAAAGAAAGAAAGAAAGAAATGTTAAGAGATCAGACAAAATTCCTTTATAGGACTATTTATTCTCACAAAGTTCTAAGCATAAATAAATTATACCTTAATTAAATGCAAAGTTATGTTTTCCAGAAAATGTTCACTCATTGCTGTGAGAGGTAATTTTATGTAGAATTAGATACAAAAGAATAATGTAGTTTTTTGAATGTTCCTGAGTTCCACTCCTGTGCTTTTGAGTGGTGGGACAATGCCTGTCTTTGTCAAACCCACAGATGGTATTATTGCTAAAGAAAACTCTCATCTAATATTTAGGCAAAGAGAGAGGCATAACTTACTGAATGGCTAATGTTGTACTAGACTGAAAGTCAGCATTTTGAGAGTTGCAGCTCAGCTACAGTATCAACTAATTTGAGACTTTAACCAAATGACTTTAGATAAGCCATTTCAAAACTGCACTTCAGCTACCTCTATATAAAATTAGGGGGCCAAAATGGACATTTTCTAAAGCTCCTTTCCAGGGACATAAAAGTTCAAGTAGCATGTGACCTGAAACACACAAAGGGCTTACTATTTGCTTTCCTTTTAATATTAATTTTCCTTTCACAGTCAAATAACTGAAAATTCCGGCATCTATAACAGACTTCAACCAAACCTTGAAAATGTAAAATGGGAAAATCATGTAGTCTAAAGCAGTATGGTAAACTCATCTGACACTTTGAAGTTCTTTAAGGGTGCTTTTCTTAAAGTACAACTGCAGTGCCCTTTGTTTCCTAATACTTAACCCTGAAGTATTGCTCTACTTTGTAGGGGTGGGAGAAAATTTCTGTTGCTGATGAATGTTTCTGTGATTTTCAAAAGTAATTTCCCAGTAATTTTCAAAAGCACTTTCTTTCAGCAGGCACAAAGTACATATTGTATAACCCAAGACTATAATATCATGTGTGTTCTCTATTTAGATAGAAACACACATAACCATTATAGCTATAAAATTTTTGCATTGTTTGGTACAATTCAGGTAACAGACATTTTAATATATATAAATATGTATGATGGATCCAATGAGATACTGTCAAACAAGTTTTTACTTTTTCTTTTCCCTTATTTCCCAATAGTAAGAATAGCATAAGTTGGACTATGATCTTCCTTACTAATTTTGATACTAATGATTATGGTACTTATCAAAGATTATAATTCATGGGTCCTCTTGAGCTAAGACCAAAACTCTAATTTTCTGTGGCAAAATATTTTTTACGTATCTATAGCTACCAGAAATTTCAGTAATATAAAAAATTCCATATTGTTAAGTGTGAGACATTATGAAACAAATCACATGCATATATCATATATATCAACAATAATATAAAAAGTCATGTTCGAATTATTTTTTCAAATTGGAAGATGGAAAATGGGAATAATGACATATTATTACTGTGGTATATTGTAACAGTTCATTTTATCATTGCAGTCCAAGGATCCCATAGGGCATATGTGCAGGCTGAAGGTGGGGGATTTGCAGTCAACAAATCATAAACATCTACCTTCACTTAGACCTACATGCAAAACAAAATTCATTCATTCTAAATTCTGCTTTTCCCTACATTGCCTCCCTCACATAAGTAAAGTTGATGCTTATGTCTAAAAGGGACTTTATAGATACTAGGCTCTGCTGCTCATGATAATGGGAACTCATTGAAAATATGTAAATTTTCAGAATGATTTTAGGCACAAGAGAAACCATACAATTTTAGTACTGGATAATTGTTTTCTTAAAAAGCCAAAGAAGTTGACATCACATTGAACTTTGAGAGATGGCGTGCATCTCACTATTTCTTCTCATTTGACGAAATTTGGTAGATATATGGCTTTTAAGTCATGAAAATTTACTAAAAAGTCAAACAAAAGTGTTGGTTCTTTCAGGTTAGCTTCTCTTTTGTTTGTTAGTTTCACTTGGTTATGTACAGGGCATTTATAAACCTATTGACACTGGCTGTGAGAATCATAAGATCTCTCACTTGTTGAAGGATTTACATTTAATGTTTGATAAAAGGTTGAGTCTGTCATAAATAACAACCAGAAAATATCATAAAGTCTGCATAATACTAAGAAATGGTTGAAAATATTTCAATATATGTATTACATCACATTAGTCTCTATTATTAAAGGAAAAATTTCATACCTTAAAACTTCTAATGAATGATGGTAAAAACTTGTATAATCTCTCAACAATGTTTGGATCTCTGTTTTTGCTGTGTTGTTCCTATAAATTCCAAGTGACTTCTGCTGTCCTATCTTTAAATAATAGGAATCCTCAGAACTCTTTTCTTTGAATTAGCTGTGATAAAAACCTCTTCAAAATGAATTAAAGTGAAACCAACCAATCACTTCCACAAAGGCTCATGTTAGTAGATTGAATCATTTAATCATTAAATGCTGTGCTCATTCAAGCTCATGGCCTTCAATAAAAGATTTAAACCATCCACCAATATTTGACTTGAGCTGCCTTCTTCTATTGCAATTGAAATGTTTTTATGTACCTATTGTACACAAAATAACTGTTTTTTATTGTTGCATGTACTTTATTTTTATTCAATAAGTTCCTTCAATTAGGGAGATACATTTCATTAAAGGAAATGTAAATTTGAATTAGCAAAATATGAATTATAAAACTTTAAAGAAGATAGTCACATTAAAGAATAGTTTTCAGGAGTGAAATTAGAAGACACAATATTCATTCATCACTACAAGCACATTGCTATGGACATTATAATAAAAATCATACTAATAATATTTTATGTCAACCATATTATACAGATGAGGATATAAACTCAGAGAAGTTATGTTATTTAAGTATTGTCATTCAAAATAAAGTACAGCAAAGATTTGAATCCAGAATTTTCTGATTCCAGTGAACTTCCCAGGCCATTTGAGCTATACATGCAGCACTCAATTCTCATAAATGTTTTTTTTCATAGCGCGTCTACCAGGTGATTTCAGTGTTATGGATCTTTAATAGGAAAAGGGGGAAAGTGTTTCACTCAAAGTAATAACAAGAAATTTAAATTAGATTAATAAAGACATTCTCTAGGAGAAATTAGTACTTATAAATGGAACTCTCACCTGGAAAGCAGTATGGATAGAGACATTGAAATAGGTTTCAGAATCATTTCAGGAGATAAATGGGACCAAATGTTGGTAAAACTAGCAAGAATTTAACCATATCATTCTGAAGTGATTCAGGGAAACATACTTTACATGAGGGATTTTTAATTTCTACCAATGTTGTTGAGTTATAATTTATACAACATAAATTTTATCTCTTGCAATATACATTTCAATGGTTTAAGTAAATTTGTACAGTTACACATCCATCTTCAAAATCTAATTCTAGAATATTTCCATAACCTCCTCAAAATTCCCTCAATTTCCATTTGAAAAGAATTGGACAAAAGTCTCTCAGGCTCCCAAATGTAACTGTAAGCAACCTCTCTGTTTTCTGTCTTTATACATTTGTGGGTTTTGGAGAGCTCATATAATCATATAATAAGTAGTCTTTTGCATTTGGTTTCTCTTACTTAGCATATTTTTTGAAGTTTATCCCCACTAAAACATGTATAAGTATTTCATTCTTCTTCCTGACTAGTACTTATTTGTATGGATAATCAACAGTTTCTATATCCACCTGCAAAATTGATCGAACATCTGGACTGGTTTGAGTATGAGCTATTCTGAATAATGTTGCTTTGAACATTTGCACTTGTATATTTCTGTGGACATGGTTTCACGTATCTTAGGTAGATTTCTGGGAGTGGAAATGTTAGGTCCTAGAGCAAGAGTAAGTTGTGTTTGCTTTATAGGAAACTTCCAGATTGATTGTTCAAGTTGATGTACCATTTTACATTCAGAGAGATTTAACTTTTATTTTGGCGTTAAATATATAAAATTTGTATGCTAGTAGAAATAAAAACACCTCTAAATTTTAGGCACTAAGAAATACTATTAATTAAATTTTTCTTTCCCCTCAAAATTCAAATGTTAATACCTTAACTTTCAGTGTATGGAGATGGAGTTTCTAGAGAAATAAGTATGGTTAAATGAAGACATAATAGTGGAGGTTTTAATGTGATAGAATTATTGTCCTTATAAGAAAAGAGCAGAAGTCGTTGTCTGTCTCTGTGTCTTCCTCTCCCATGCGCACACACTGACAAAAGACCATCTGAGCATCAGTGAGAACATGACTGTCAGCAGCTCAAACAAAACCTATGCCAGACACTAATTCTCTTTCCACCGTGATCTTGGACTTCCAGCCTCCAGGATTCTGAGAAAATACATTTCTGTTACTTGAGCTACTCAATCTGGGGCATTTTGTGGCAGTAGCCCAAGCAGAATATCATAATACATACACTGACAACATATTCTGCTGAGAATTTAGTTGTATTATAGGGCCGGGAAAAAATCTTCACTGAAGGTTTGATAAAACTGGTGAATGTTTGGAATCTGCAACTTTTTCCAAAGTGTAACTCAGATACTTGATGTTGGGGTTTTTGGTCATATTTCTTCCATAAAGCTATTTCATATTCTGATAATACTGTGTGCAGTTCTGGATTGAAGAGGTAATGCCAGAATACAGTGAGTTAAAACACTACACAATAAATTGCTGATGCCATATCTACAATTGTGGTCCATCTGTAGACATTTTTATAAATTATCTTGTTCTCACAGACATCCAACTCACTAATTATATGTAAATAATAAGAATCAAGCTTCTGCCAAAAGAATTAGCTGTGTAACCAGTAGCAACTGCCTTTGGCAGGACAGACGTATTCACCAGCATTAAAAACACTTAATTTTTTATTCCTCAATTAAATACTTGTAACTAGTTTCCAAAAGAGACAACTAAAAATACGAAAAGAAAAGATAAGTGATCCAAAGGCAAAGAGTTTTATTCTTCTTACAGAAAAACTAAAGCTTAACCTTATTATTTTTGGAATTGAAATTCATAAAGAGGAAAGAATATTTATTTTTAGTTGTGCGGCTTTCATGAGATGCAATAAGGCTTAGTAATGATGTTTTTGAAATATAAAGTATTTGGATCTAAGGAAATTTCTCTGGAGTACACATGGATTGGACTACATATCTGAGAATATAATTAAAATTGCCAGGTGAAGCAAATATTCCATTTGGAAGTATTTGTCGGCAAAGTATAAAAGTCTAAAATACATGTGATACTGGCACATATTCAAAAGTACTGTGTACTTTATAATTGAATAAAAATTAAAATATGAAATAAGGCGAAGAAAATTATCTGAATTATAGAATGCTGTATTTGAACTTTTTCCAAATTAGAGTGGCTATAAATTCTCATTTAGTTTGTATGTTTTACATACGAATCATATGTAGTTTTAAAATATGTTTTATATATTGGGCACAATCATCCTATGAACTTCTATGTACTGTATATTATCTCACAAAATTTAATTACCTAGTGAACCTGCCTCCTCTGAAGTCTGCATTTTATGTCCATTTCTTACAGATGAGAAAACTAAAGAGGAAATAGTGAAAAGAGAGAAACTGTCATTCCATAGTTTCATACCTCAGTCATTTCACTGTCATAGCACAGTGAAAGCAAAGAGAATACAAAGAGGAAACTCGGAAACGCCTCACTGTCCCCCTACCTCAAAGATAAACCATGCTATCATTCACAAAAGTACTTAAAGCAAATATACTAAGTGTCTAGCCTTGTGAACTGGGATATGACAAGCCAGCATGAGGCAGAATGGAAAGACTAAACATGGCTTTGGTGTTCACTGCTTTGAGCTGAATGTTATTACAAAGTGTTTCTGGGGGTATACCAGATCCAGACCAAATCAACGTTGTAAAGTAATTGCTTTGCCTCTGATTGCTCCAAGGGAAATCCATACACAATAAATACAGAGCACTAACAAGCACAAGAAATGAGAGCTGCTGGCTGGAGACTTTGTTTTTGCCATGATGCCATAGTAACTGTCAAACAAGTCCTCTGTGAACACCAGTGTAATTGCTGCAAATGTGCACCATACTCATATAGTTCTTGCGTTCACACAGGACTCCAGGTGTAAAGCACTTTTCAAATATTACCTGTAATCCCCGAGTTACCCGGTGAACTGCACTTCCTTCAGTAGCTTAAGTAGCAAATATATCAAACAAAACTGCTCACTAGATTATGACTGAGACAAATCATTTAGAGTTAAAGTTTTAGTCCTCTTAAGAGACTATTGAAATTTACAGAATATTACATTCTATAATCAGATATTTGAAGTAAATTTAATTACCATCAACAAAAAAGAATGGGAAAATTTGAATGTAGTAATTATGACCTTAAAGAAAGTTGTAGGTATCTACCTCTAAATTCAGAACTTTTGACTGGCAAATTAAATCAATATATATTCTTGACATTTTGCATAAAGTTCATTTTTGAGAGTTTATACAATACTCCTTTTCCTTATGTCAGACTTATAGAAACAATTTTTAAGATGCACGTGCTGTATCAGCTTTAGTGATTCCATATATAGGTGGCTGCAATTTTTAATTTTCAATAATTAAAATAAATAACCAACATTCATATTTAAAATAACTTCAAGTGTCAATTGCCTTAAAGAACAAATCAACATAAAAATTTTGAAAATTTAATGAACATTTTATAGAATAAATGTTTAACATTTTAATGATCTATTATGTAACATAGCATATTTAATAAAATAACTAAATCTAAGGTTAATATAGCATAGTTTGCAGAAATTCCATATGGAGTTATAAATAGACACTTATACGGAGAGGTCAGTTTATTTTTAAAATTGATTATGTCCTTCAGAAAATATTTCTTTAAAAAAAAGAATTATCTTTTTTTTTAATAATCTCATACAATTGTCAACACAGGAGCCCAAATTATTTCATACAATATCAATCTATAACAATGGATTAAAAGAATTACAAATTATTTATTTCCAGCTATCTTTTAAAAAATCTATTAAAGATACAGAAGTCTAAATTCTGATTAAAATATAGAAAACAATTTAAACAGTTATAGTGTCTCGCTGTAGAATTCAAAAATCTTATTTTAAACTGGTTCATTCAATCTAATAGGATTTTTTTCCACAATAGAAAAAAGTTCCTGAAAATCACTTATGTAGAAAACTTCATTTTTATATGACTATAAAACACCTGAGATTATGCAAAATAATGGATCTAAACTGCCATGTACGTACACACTGAACAGTGGAGATTTCCTTACTTAACCTCATTTTAGACTAGTGTCTCCCAAAAGTTGAAATTAATTCTACTTGAGAAATGTGTGTTTAAACAAAGATAAACAGATACTTTTACTTCACAACTTTTCAAAGTTTCTGATTTAATAATATATTTTATAACCATCCAGTAGCATGGTAGATGATATGAAGCCTTTTTCAACATTATCTGAATCCATATTCTCATTTTTCTCTTAAATAATCTGAAGTAATTACTTTATAGGGTTCATTTTGGTAATGTAACTTTAGCCTTTCATGGATAGGAATTTTAAGATATAAAAACACTTGAATGAAAATCAGAAACACTTGTTTTCTTACCATTCAAAGTAGCTGTAAAACCAACTGCATAAAATGTTATTGCAGAAAAATAATTACATTGCTTTTCAGTCTTTTGGCTAAGATCAAGTGCAGAAAAATACATGTTTCTGCCTTTCTGTAGAAACTGTATCTCAGATCACCAACACTATAACAAAAAAAGATACCTTACAGAAGAATATCTACTAGTACACATAGAAGAAGCAATAAATTTAGAAAATCATCAACTCAAAACTTTAGCAAAACTAATGATTTTGATAATTTTCATTTAGCATTGAAACTACTAAGTAAATGCTTAATAAATATGCTTTAGGTTGATAAGCACTATTTCTATTTCCCCTTTGTCAAGAACACATGGTACTAATGCTTTTTCTTGTCCCTTGAACTTAGGCATAGCCATGTGACTTGTTTGGTCTACGACATGAGTAGAATCAAGCTGTGTCACTTATAGACAGAAATATTTTAGAGACACGGTGCATGTGTAATTTTTCATCTTGTTCTTTTTTGCCTTGCTGATTGGAAACAATCTGATATGGAGATTAATTCAGTCATCGTAACATGGACAATTCAGTCTTTGAATTTGTTAGAAATAATTGTAATTTGAAGCCACTGAAAGTTTGGAATAATTATTTTATTTGTTCGTGCAGCATAACCTAATATTTTGTAACTATTGAATTGACAAAGATAAAGTAGTGCCACAAATACAATCTTTTTGGTAGCAGGGGAAAATACCAACATAAAATAGGTCAGAATGTTACCACATTCATCAAATGGTCAATCTAATTTACACTAAACATATAGCAACCGGGTAAGATGTGTGTGTGTGTGTGTGTGTGTGTGTGTGATGCTATGCTATATGACATAACGTTATCTATGTTTTACTGTAACCAAAATGCTTAATATTAAAGAATCTGATCTTTAACTTCATTTCAGGTATACAGAGGAGGAATAAATGAGTTAGCTGAATGATAACACAACCCTAGAAAGTTAAATTAATGTCAGGACGATTAGCCTCTTCTCTTCAATAGATTAGTGTTGTTAAAAATGAAAACTAAAAAAGCTACTGAAAGAAGCTGAGCATAATACGGTGTGAATCCGCATATTGCATTTGAGTATGCAGAAAAGAGCCACCAAAATTATACAAAACACAATTTAAAAACTTTGAATATGAAGTAAATAATTAGATGAATCATTAAGTATTAGGAATTTTATTACATGTGATAATGTGGGTATTTAGGAACATTATTATTTGTGTCATTATTATTATTAATATTATTATCATTTGGGAGTACTGTGGGCTAAACTCAGAACTTTTGCATTGAATTACATCTCCAGACTTTTTTTGAAGACTAATTTTTTTGTTCTTCTTGCTGTTGTTTTTGTTTTACTTTGAGACAAGGTTTTCCTAATTTTCTAACTTTCTGAGTTGAGCTCTAACTTTCAATACCTCTGCCTCAGCTTCCCAAAATGCTGGGATTACAGGCACATGCCACCACATTTGACAAAGAACATGTTCTTACTGTTTAAGTATTAATTCTGATAGTAAATATTAATTGTGAGAATTACATCTCCATATTGAACCTGAGTCCGTCAAATGTTTATGTTACACACTAGTCATTGCATGTAAATTTTTCTTTTTTCAAACAGGTTCCCACTGTGTATTTCAGGCTGGCCTTGAACTTGTGGCACTCCTCCTGTCTCAGCCTCCTAAGTGCTAGGATTGCAGGTGTGTGTCACCATGGCTGGCTCAGAAATGCCATTTTAAGTTTTCTGAACCAAAAAAAAAAAAAAGAAAAGAAAAAAGAAGAAGAAGAAAGAAACAAACTAAAACAATGTTTAAAAAGAGAAAAGAAACATGTAAACAATATATCCTTCTAATTACATATAAATTAAAGGTAGATGCCAAGTTCAGGGCTTTACAAATTAACAACTATTATTTTATACTGGATTTTCTTTCTCCACATCTTTCTTCCATTTTTGAATTTAATCATTGTCAGACCATTGAACTAATTACTACTTGGACATGTCAGTGCTACTCTCTGGTGCTGTTTACTGCCAAATGAAAATCAATAGAATCAGTCATCATTATCTATTCCAAAGAACGTTATGTATTGATTTTGCCAAGTCCCATGCTGTTGATTTTTGGAAACCTTTTCATACTGTCCTAGGAAACTTCCTTTCTTTCTGAAACCATGCGATGCATCATGAGGTCCTATTTTATGAACTAACCCCTGCCTACCTCCTTCAGTCTGAGTCAAATCACCAGCATTTTTGCTCTGTTTTTCAGTGAAAAGGCCTTCTTTCACTTCCTAGAATACACTGTTCTTTTATTTGTTTTATGAAAAAATTGAACAAAACTTCATGGTCAATTAATTACAAATAACAATAACAATAGTTATTACATTGTGTTCCATTTAAACTTTACTTGTAGAGGTTTCTTTGCTGATTCTTTCTTTTTTCTTTTTTAACTAGAAAATTCTTATATATATATACTTTAGATCAAAATTCAAAAATCACTTTTCTGGGAAACATTTCCAGATACCTCACAGTAGATAGGATTCCCCATACCCCTAATATGCCACATTGTAATATCCCACTGGCATTCAGAGTCTTAGCAAGGTTTGTGTTCAACATATTTTTATGATATCTACTTCCTATAGACTCGCAGCTCTGTGAAGGCAATTAATAGTTCTTCTTTTGTCCACTGCCGTATCCTCTGAACTAATACACTACCAGTGCCTAAAATGTGCTTAGTAAAGACTACTCTAGTGATTCATTGTTTGTTTGTTTGTCTGTGTGTAAAATACTGGGCAAATGTTCTTTCTTATGTAGTTCAATGTTATGTCTGTCGAATTCTCTCAGCTACAT
>RJWM01029917.1:0-23951 GCA_004363535.1 Dasyprocta punctata | reverse complement strand
TTGAAGATACAAATGGAGATTATTAGTGTTAAATGCCTTTTCTGGGACATAAATAGCACAACAGAAAAAAGTATCTCATTTTTAAAACCCTACAGTAAGCAGACATGGCAACTTCTGTGTCTGCTCAGGAGGAACCCAAGTGCTTCAGGGAGCTTCTTGTTGGTCGACACTCTGGCCATTAACAACCAGTGCCAAAATCTGGGGTTAGTACAATCACTCATGAAGGTTACTTGGTTTAGCAGGCTCTAGCAAGAAGAACATTGTCACCTTCTATAATATTTTTTTACTATACCATCACATGTTTACAACTAACTGATTTAGTGTTGATTGCCTGTCTTACACCTCCTAAAATAAAGTGTAATGATATATAAGGTATGATCCAGAAATACAGTGAATATTTGTTTTGCTTTTTGTTTTTGGTACTGGGAATTGAACTCAGGACCTTGTGCTTGCCAAGCAGGCACTTATGCCACTGAGCTATATTCCCAGCCCTACAGTGACTATTTAAGCTAAAAATTATCACAGTAGAAGAACAATCTCCATCAATCCCCCTCAAAATACTGTCTTTTGCTTCTAACACTCTTATGCCATCATTATTGCCACTTTCTGAAGCAATTCTAGAAGTCCTTTCTCATGTCTTTAGTTGTGCTGTTGTGACTGCCTTGATGTCCTGAATTGATTAAAAACATTTACCTTTCATGACCATTTTGACTTTGGGGAAGAGATAGAAGTCACATTGTGCCAGATCTGGTGAATAAGGTAATATTTTTACCCACCTGTTTTTCCACTGGGTGGCACTTGATAACAGCATTAACCATATTTTTGATCATGTTTGGTATAGACTCTCATAAAAGAAGACTTGTAGAACTGCTTTAGAAAGTGCAAGGTAAACTAAAACTAGATCCATGTCTATCACCATGCACTAAAATAAAGTCAAAATGGATCAAAGATCTGAGTATCAAAACAGAGTCACTAAATTTGCTGGAAGACAAAGTAGGTAAAAATCTTGATGACATAGGAGTAGGCAGAGAGTTCATGAACAAAAACCAAACTGCATGGGAAAAACTTCCCAGAATCAACAACTGGGATCTCATCTTACTAAAAAGTTTTTGCATGTCAAAGGAAATCTCCAACAGAGTGAAAAGAAAACCCACGAAATGGGAAAATATCTTAGCCAATTGTCCATCACACAAAGGCACTTCTACCTAAAACATATAAAGAATTAAAAGAAATTAGGCCCCTAAAATTCAAGGACCCAATCCAAAAATGGGCATCTGAGATGAATACACATTTCCCAGAGGAAGAAATACAAATGGCAAATATATATGTTAAAAAATGATCAACATCAATCGTCATTCGGGAAATGCAAATTAAAACAACACTGAGATTCCACCTCACTCCAGAAAGAATGGCCAAGATAAAAAATCAACCAATAACAAATGCTGGACGGGCTGTGGGGAAAAAGGAACTCTTCTCCACTGTGGGTGGGAGTGTAGACTGGTGCAACCACTGTGGAAATCAGTGTGGAGATTCCTCAACAAGCTAGGATGGGAGATTTGATCCAGCTATCCCACTTCTGGGCATTTTCCCAGAAGAATTGAAAACATCATACCACAGTGATACTTGTGCACCCATGTTTATAGCAACCCAATTTGTAATAGCCAAATCTTGGAAACAACCCAAGTGCCCATCAATCAAAGAATGGATAAAAAAGATGTGGTATTTTTATACAATGGAGTATTACTCAGTTATCAAGAAAGATTGCATCGAGACTTTTATAATTAAATGGACACGACTTGAGACCATACTCATAAGGGAGATAAATTAAACCCACATGTGCAAATACTGTATTGTTTCCCTAGTATAAGAAACTGAAAAAATATATATGATCCAAAATCTACAATAAATACTGTGTAAGGCTAAGAAACTGCTCAAAGAACAAAAGTAATTGGGAAAGGGAAAAGGAGGAAAGAAGGAAGGGAAAAGGATAAAGACATAAATCTGTATATATGTATATGTAAGATAGCTAAAATGACTATACTGCTGAATGTATTAGTTATTGAGAAAGAACGGTTGATACTCATATGATTAGATCAATTTCGCATGTCTATATCTGTTAATGTAAACAACCGTGTTGAAGGTAACCATATGCAATATTGCAACCATTGTCAAGTTCCTATCATCTTGTTTTGTGAACCTATAATGTTACTGTTTTGGATTTGCTGTTGTTGTTTGTTTGTCTCTTTTGCTTTTTATCTTTCTTTTCTGTGTCTTTTTCTCTCTTAAATAAAAAAAATAAAAAAATAAAAATAGAAAGTAGTAAGAAAAATGAGATAAGTGTTTTTGAAGAAAGGGGGAGAATTTTAAAGGGGACTTAGTGACAATGTGTTTTTTACTATAATAAAATTTTAAAGAATTAAACATTTACCATGTTTTTTAAATTTTAATTTTTATTGGTACATGTTTCCAGCACCTAATAATTAGATTCCTTGTGGAAAATTGAGACATTCGTTATCTCCAGGATTTCCACTTGGTACCTTTTCCTGGATTCTATTTCTTAGGTAAATTTTTCATTCATGGTTTGAACAGTTTTGGTTAGTTCTTTTAATTTCTTGTTTTTCCATATCTACATGGGTCAGTTTGTTTGTTAGTTCTACTATCTTTCGGGTTATGTTATCTTAGAACTTGCTGAGTTTCTTTCTTCCTCTAATTATTTAGTGCAGCTCAGCTTGGTGTTTGATTTCCTCTCCCTTGGGGTTCCGTGGACCTGCTTTGGGAGAGTTGGGAGTCTTTGGAGGTATTTTTTTGCCTTGTTTTTCCATGTTTTATGTGTGTGTTTGTGTGTGTGTTGAGGGTTGAGGTCAAATAGAGTGAAGAGAATTTTTTGTTGGTATGAAGATCTCTAGTTATGTTCTGTTTTCCAGTGATGCATTTTTGGTTTTATTTATAAGGATGTATTTTTCACCATTTCAACACATTCAATTTAATTGGGTTGGACCCTGTCCCTGTGTTGTAAGAAAGTGATTTCTACTGGTTATAACAGCATCCGCAGATCCCACAATACATTAAAACTTACTTTGATAATTCCACCCTTTTGTCAATATCCTTTACATTAATTTGCTATTTGCAGTTCATTTGTAATGCAGAGCATGAGGGTTAGTGAGGAGAGAGGAAGGGGAAAAACAAGGGGCTATGTCAGTAGGAAGAGAGGGAGGTAAGAGATATGTCAATAGGTGAAAAATTGGAGATCAGATTGTGCTAGAATTGTTTTATGGCTGGGGTAAAGGTCTAGTGTTGAGGGGTTTTGAGGGTACGTGTGTGTAGGAGGAGGTATACAGAGAGTCAGAAGTATATTTAGAGATTGAGTGTAGACCATGAGATTGTCAAAACTTGTTGATATATTTTTAGTTAGTTTTGTTTGGATTTTCTAAGCCTAGTTTTGTTTGCAATTACCTTGGCAGGCCTTTGAATAGTACTGTTTAATTCATATTCATTAGTGAACATATACAGGCCCTTATTTTATGTATGCCATAAGATAGGGGGAGAGGAGGAGAGGGAAGGCGAGGAGGCAAGAAAATGAGGAGGAGAGAAGAAAAAACAATAAGGAGGAAAGAAAATCAAAAAGAGAAGAAGGAGGGTCGAGGATTTAGTTCAGTGGCATAAGTGCCTGCCTGGCAAGCACGAGGTCTTGAGTTTGATCTCTGGTACCAAAAAAGAAAGAAAGAAAGGAAAAAAAAAAGGAAAAAAGGAAAAAACAGATCAAAAGAGAAAACCTTAAAAAAAAGCAAAATAACAAAACAATACTAATAAATAAACAAGAACCAGGAAAAAAAAACCCGAAAACAAAAACAGAAAAGAAAAACCAACTGAGAAAACTTAGGTCAAACAAACAAGCAGGAAAACAACAACTGCAACAACAAAAATAAAAATAAAAATGAAAAGCTTTGCATAGTTGTTACAGCATTAGCTGTGTCTGCATAACTCCCCGGACACCAGTCTGATTGCGAGTAGTCAAGCAGTTTCCCCTTTGGGCCAATTGACTACCCGCCCGAAGCAGTGAGGGCTGTCACCTGCACTGGACCCCTGTCCTGGCTGCAAGTGTGCCCTAGGTGTGACCAACTGCAGGCCTCCATGGTAATCTCAGGATCTGATGGCCTCCACTGATTTTGGGGGAAGCAAGCATGGTGGAGTTTGACATCTCCTGGTTCTCCATTTCTCCCTCGAATTCCTCCAGGGCACTTACACTCTCTTGCTTCCTTCTGTCTGGGAAATACTGTGGTCATCTCCAGTCTTCCTTCTGCAGGATTTCCTAACCTAGTCCATGGCCAGAAGAGCTCCGGTCCAGGTGCTGTTCTTTGTTTTTCTGCCCACAATCAGACCCATCCATGAAACCTGTGCTGCCCCGAGGCTCAGCTGAGTGTCCCCTTTGCCAGTGCAGGGTGGCGGGCAGGACCTAGTGCTGCGTCTCAGGCTTTTCCAGTGTTTGGGGAAATAATAGGACAGTGCCTGCTCAGTTCTGGCTCTGTGGAGGTGCATTGGCCTCTGACCTGGGCGTCAGTCTCCTCTCCTTTCACAGATCTCTCCCGTTACACTCACCACTCCACGTTCCTGCCCAGTCCCAAGTCTCCCTGCCTTCTGTGTCCCCAGCTAGAAGGTGCTACTCCTGTGGCAGCCACTGGCAAGCGCGAGTAGTGCACTGAGTATCCCACAAGCCCAGCACTCTGTGTGTGTGTGAGTGTGCATGTGTGTGTGTGTGTGTGTGTGTGTGTGTGTGTGTAATGGGCAATTTATGTTTTTTTCTGAGTCAGGCAAGCCTTTCCTGTTCCCACAGTCCTGCCACTTGCAATATTGTTTTCAGGACCAGGGCGTGTGGCTTTTTGTCCCTTTCCATTCTCCTGCTTTTGGCTTCTCTGAAGCCCCAGTTTGCATAGATCTCATTTGCCATGTCTGGTAGGGAAGTTAGAGTGATTGTGAGTCTATTCCATCAGCCAGGCTGTCACTGCAGGGCTGGCTCCCTCCCTCTGTCTGACCCTCTCCTGGGTGGTGTGTAGGTGTGGCCTGGGGAGACAGGACCCCAGTAGGGTTCCTGCTTTCCCTCACACACTCTCTAGGCACTGGATTCTATTGCCATTTATCTTCCAGTATCAGACTTTATCTTTCGCCCTCGTTTCAGGGTCCCTGCTTTTCTCTAGTGCCAATTTGGAAGCCATCTTGTTATTTCCCCCTGGGTGGCCATTTTCTCCAATTTCCCTCATGATGTGATTTTTATCACACCTCACATTTTCAGTAACAGTGATTCTGGGAAGTAAAGTAAAAATATCCACACATTCTTGACAGTTGGAGAAAGGATCAGAAATGGAGGAGTGGGAAACTTAATTTTTTATGCCCTAAATTATATTCATTCATTTATTTATTTCTTACTGGGAGCCTTTGCACTGAGCTACATCCACATCCTCCCACCTTTTGTTTTTTGAGACAGAGTCTCACCATGTAGTCCAGGCTGGCCTTGAACTCATGGTAATCCTGCCTCAGCCTCCTTAGTGCTGGCTTTACAGGTGTGTACCATTACACCCAGCTCCTCAGTCCTTATTTCCTTTTAATTTTGAGACAAGGTCTAATGAAGTAGCCTAAGTTGTGGTTGAAAGTATGGTCTTTCTGCTGCAGCCTCCCAGAGTACTGGAATTACAGACATGTTTCACTGCACCAGGCTTAGCTCTAAATTTTAAATAAGTGGGATTCTGAGTCATATTTATTCATTTCGTTGTTTGTTGATATTCTTGATCTTAAGATCTAAAGTTTATCTTCAGAATCCAAGAGTGAGCTGAAAGAAGACAGAGAATATGGGATAGACTTAAAGAAATACTATTCCTTTAGAAAATTAGTATGGGTTGAGTAATTATATTCATTTCCTTGTCATAAATGGTTTCCTCATAAAAATTGTTTCAACATGAATATCAGTGTGTGAAGACATGCCATTAAATGCTACAGAAAGAATGTATAAAACATGATGTACTACTGTGCCATGTGATTATGTAACAAAACAGAAACTGAGTTTGTAAATGCAAAATCAAATTTTTCTGACAAGCAGTCATTAGCAAGGAAACTTGCTTCCATAACAGTTCAGGAAATTTAAAATCTGTGATACATTGTGAATATTTACAAACACCAGGCCAAAGTTTCTTTCTGCCTAATCTAGAAAAGTGGAGCTTCTGCTTAGCTTAAAGGTTGATGGAACTAAGTCAGTTTTTCATGTCAAATTTCATTTTGTCTGAATGTGGAAGTCACTGTGGACAGTGCTGGAAGCTCTGCCCGGTGACAGGAGCTGTGGTCTGTAGCCTGTGGCTGCTCACCCTTCCTGATCCACCAGCAAATTGCTGTGGAAGCTGATTAGCCCGTGTAGACTCTGAGGCAACTCGGAGAAATAAGTGTTTTTATTTATTTATATATGCTTTGCTTTTTAAAATATACTGTTGCTTAAGAAGTTCCAAAGGTTGAAATGTTAAGATCAGTTTTTACATTGTACTTGTAATTTCTGCTATATATTCATTTAAGAACTTGACATAATCAAGATAATCACTTTTCTGGAAGTTAGGGATGGAAATCTGATGAAATTGGCATCTGAGGATACTGATTAAGTCTTGTTTATCTCACTGGTAGAGCAGGAAAAGTTGTTTTCAATGATCTTCGTCTAATGTTCAAATTGAGAATTCCCTGAAAGATCTGTTTTATCTATCTTGAAAAGGGCAATATTTAAATAAATGTCACAGTTTTGCATAATAAATACAAAATAATGGAGGGTGGAGAAGAGGAAACTGGCAACTGATGTACAAAAAAAATAAATAAATAAAAAGACATTCTTGGGATTGGCCAGAACACTCAGATAGTCTGGAGGTAAATCCAGATAAGAGCCAGAAGATAAATTTTCCTGAGATTCCATCCCAAAAGAGCAGAGGCATTGATGGGGTGTGGGAGCTTGAGACCACATGTGAAAACAACTTGTAACTGTGTGTGGAAGAACCAGCCACATTTAGCATGAATGTTGTTTGGTACAGTATTGTTGATTTGTAGCTTCAGGAAATGTTTCATTTTTCCAAAATTATTCCTTACAGCATGAAAGTTGCATAGTCATTAACGCTTGCTGGATGAAGAAACAGTGGAAGAGAAGAGAAAATAATAAATTCCACATTCAAGTAAGTTATTCATAACTTCTTCCTCTCCTACACCTTTAATAAATATGAGATGTAAATCTACCATGCTCAGGGCTTCTGTATTTCCTTTCCTTTTCCTTTTTCCTTTTTCCTTTCCCTTTGCCTTCTCTTCCCCTTCCTTTCCTTTCCTTTCTTTTTTTTTTCTTTCCTTTCCTTTCTATCCTATTCCATTTCATTTCTTTTTTTCTGGCACAGTACTAGGGATTGAACCCAAGGCCTTTGCACTGAACCATCCTGCCTACCTAAATTTTGTTTTGAGACTAGGTCTTGTTACTTCACAAGGTGTCCCAGGCTGGGATCAGACTTGTGAGTCTCCTGCCTCCATCTCCCAGATGTTTATCAATTTTTAAATTTAAAAGGGGTTAAATTAAAAATCTGATTCACCGCAACAGAAGAAGATACGGACCTCCTATTAAATTCTTTCTATTAAATCGTTCCAAAATTAACTCTCAGGGATTTCTCCTGACTGTTTCATAGAAGTGTATGCAAAATATTGAATTTTAGCCAATAATCATGACTCCTTCTGTTTCCTGTGTTCATTCTTTTACTGGCAGCTAAAATGAAATGTGAGCTAATAGTTTGGACACCAATCTCTGACTTTGTTTCCTTTCTCATAGTATTGGAAGATTCTTGAGTAGAACGAGAATGGACCTTTGTGTCTTTGGAACTCAGAACTCAGTTGAAGTCAGTGTTGTTTATGAAGCCCCTGCATTTATGCATTTAGGATAAAAGTGGAACTTGGTAGCCAAAGCTTTCATCAACATCAGTTATCTTGTTTGCCTACTCAATAAGCTGTGTCTATCACTTTGTATTTATTAACTAGGTGGTCTTTTTCATTCATGGCTAACAATCATTTTCTTGTGATAAGTTTAAAAGAGAATATGGACAAAAGAAAGAAGAATAAAAGCACTGATGCCTTTGGATAAGTTAGGCATTCTGGACCGATGTATTCCTGCTGTGATGGGCACTCCATTTTAACATTTTGTATGAAGAACTGTAGTCTCCATTTAAATGCAAAATACAATAAGCATATATTTTCTTGATTTGAAGTGACGTGTTACTCTTTACACATTCCTGAAAAATGAATAAAGTGGATTGCAATCACAGACAGAAACATTATCGTACATGTGTGGTATCTGAGGAATAGCATCCCTGTCCTTTTGTGGCTTTTGAAAATTTTCTTGATTTTCACAGTATCATGGGATGGGGTCCCATGGGACCAGAATTTGTCCATGGCCTGTTAGGAACTGGAACATACATCAGGAGGTGAGCAGCAGGCAAATGAGTGGAAAGTTATCTGTATTTATAGCCACCCCTCATTGCTCACGTTATTACCTGAGCTCAGTTGTCAGATCAGCAGCAGCATTAGGTTCTCATAGAAGCACAAACCCTGTTGTGAACTGTGCATGTGAGGGATCTAGGTTGTGTGCTCCTTATGAGAATCTAATGCCTGATGATCTAAGATGGAGTTGAGGCAGTGATGCTAGCACTGGGGAATGTGCTGCAAATACAGATTAACATTAGCAGAGAGACGAGTGCACAAGGGCCATAATAAATCAGTTGTTTTTAGATTTATATTAAAATGCTATCAGTGAATGGAAAAGCTGCTTCTGGTGGCAGGATTTATATTGCAAGTGAGTTGATACACTTCAATTGTACATGTCCATTTAGTGGTAGGTTTAAAGTCAGAATCTAACACTTATTTTGGTCCACACATGGCCTATGGTTCTGATTCAATGGAACTTCTGTCCCACTATTTTATTTACCACTTCCATTGGTACTTCTTTCCCACACTGTACTCTTCTGTTAGTCACAGTTTTGGTAAGCCTACCAGCTACTCCTAGCCAAAATGAGGAAAAAATAAATACAACTGGTGACTTCTTTGAAAAAGGGAATAGATGCAATGATGAGCAGAAGATTCTAAGACCACCAACAAAAATACAGATGCATTTAAAAGAAAATACCAAGAGTTCTGCTTAAATTATGGGTTCATTGCAACAGGTGACTCACATTCTCCAATTTGCTTTGTATAACATGTGGTGAACAGCTAACCAACAAAGACATTAAACCTTCAAAACTGCTTCACCAAATTGAGACCAAACATCTTACTTTAAAAGACAAGCCCATGGAGAGTTTTGGATTTTCAAAAGAAAAAAACATAAACATGAAGAACAGAAGCAATTATCGAAGGCTCTTAGTTCATCAAATTTGTCTACACTGAGAGCATCATTCTTTGTGGCTAACTATATTGCTAAAGCTAAGAAGCCCTTCATTGTTGGTGAAGAGTTGTTCCTACCTGCTACTAAGGACATTTGTCAAGAACTTTTAGGTGACGCTGAAGTTCAAAAGGTTATATATGTTTATCTTTTGTCTAGAACCATAACTAGATGAATTGATGAAATAGCAGGGATACTGAAGCAAAATAGTTAGAGAAAATCAATGAGTCACCAAGTATGCTATCCAGATCAACAAGTGTACCAGTGCTGATAACAAGGCAACAATGCTTGTTTTTTTTTTGTGTTATATGTTTCAGGAATATATGCACAAGGATATACTTTGTGTGCTTTCATCGTCAACCAGTGTCACAACTGTAGAACTATTCAAGTCTTTGAATATTTACATATCAAAAAACCTGAATGGGTTATTTTGTGCAGTGTATACACAGGTAGAGCTGCTGCCATGGCTTCCTGGTTTCACTACTTGGGTCAGAGAAATTGATCTGAATGTGAGTATGCATTGTATCATCCATAGAGAAATCCCGCCTACTGAGAAATCTTCCCTGAAATTAACTATGTAGTATATTGCAGGATGTGATTAAAATTATCAACTGCATTAAAGTACATGTCCTGAACTCATGTCTGTTCATGCAACTCTGTGAGGAGATGGATGCAAAGCACACACATCTCTTATACACACACGGAAGTGAGATAACTTTCTAAAAGTAGATCACTAGTTGGAGTTTTGAGTTATGAAAGACAATCCCGATATTTTTCTTAGAAAAAGTTACCACTGAGAGCACATTTCCCTAACATAGAATGGGTTGCAAAATTTACTTATTCATGAGACATTATTTAAGCTGTTCAATGAACTCAATCTATCACTTCAGTGGAGAATGACAGCTGTGTTCTAATCAGCAGACAAATTAGTGATGTTAAAATCCAACTTGGAATTATGGGACTATTATGGCTTGTATTTAAATGTCCCCTCAAAGCCTCATAGAGTCATAGGTGGGGCTTTTCAAATGTGGCTGGATTTGGGATGTGTGAATGTGGATTAAGGATGTGATACTAGGATTAAGGGTGGATAATGAAAGCTCCACCCTAGGTGTACCTGGCACTAAGTAGTAGGTTTGTAGCCTGGATGGAATATAAAAGGACAGAAAGAGGGCTGCTTCTGATGCTTGCTGCTTGCCACCTTCTGCAATGGACTGTTTCTCCTCTGTGATGATGCCCTACTATTCTGCCCTGCCTTGGTGCCAGCTGACTATGGACTGAAACCTGTGAGCCAAAATAAACTTTTCTTCCTTTAACCTGTAGGTGTTGAGTATTTTGTCTCAGTAATGAGGGGAAAAAAAGTAAAACAGAAACAAAGGGTGAACATTGGAATTATCGACATTTTTCAAAGATTAGCAGATATTTTGAAAGAGACTAAGCCAGAGTCTTCTTTATCCTAGCTATCCTGGCTTTTGCATGAGTTTGAGCATTATTTCCTGTTATGGTTTGTGTTTAGATGTGGTCTGTGGTGGAGCTTTTTTAGAGGTAGCTGGATTGAGAGTATGTGATTGATTCATGGTACAAAGCTAGGATCAAGAGTGGTAGGATTAAGGGTTTCAGTGCTGCCTGACCTAAGTAGCTTGGATGATATATAAGGGATAGAAAGAACTATGGTTGCTCCTTTGCTGGTTTTGCTGCCATCTTCCTGCCATGAACTATTTCTCCTCTGTGATGTTGCTCTGCCATGCCACCCTGCCTTGGAGTCAGCTGATTATGAACTGAAACCTCTACAAACTGTGAGCTAAATAAAACTTTCCTCCCTTACCTTGTGGGAGTTGGGCACTTTGTTTCAGCAATAAGAAATGTAACTAAGACACATCTCAATCATGAAAGACCTGGAAGTGGAAGTGGGAAAGAATGAATTCACCACCCATCAGTGAATAAGCCAAATGAATCAACTTTGTCTGTGCTAGAAGAGGATCAGCTGCTTGAGACTACAAATAACATAGTCCAAAAGTATGTTTGAGGCCACTTCAAATTCCCATACATTCTAGATTAAAGTCAAGGTGGAATAGTACATCTTGAACCACAAAAGCACTGACAAACCTGCTTCCATTTCCAACTTCCTATCTTTGTGAAGTAGAGTTTACTGCAGATTACAGAGTAGACTGGATGTAGCGACACACTTGGGTTATCACTATCTCCTACCATCCTCAGGTGAGACCATCTAGTTGCAGAAAAACAATTTCATGGCTCCCACTGATTCTGCATGATGGTGAGCTGTATAATTATTTTATTACATATTAAAATGTACTAGTAATAGAAATAAACTGCACAATAAATGTAACTGTGAGTTAACTGATGGTGTCAACTTGAGTAAGAAATGCTCAACTAAATTGGATCAGCATAGTTCTGAGTATGGAAGTCCTACCCTAGGGATGATTGTTGCCAGAATGATATAAAAGGGAAATGAAGAAGGAAGACTTGCTTTTCTGTTTATTTGGAGGAAGTCTAGTCTTCTCTTTCACCTTGGACTTCATCTCTTGACTTCCAGTGCAGATTTCTCAGTCTTCTGGCACAGACCCTTCAGCCTTATACTGTAGACCTTTAGGCCTTCTGAAACACTTGCATGGGATACTACAGTGAGCCCCAGGCCTTCCCTGGACCCTTTAGATCTGCAGCACATTGACGGGCCTTTTTCACTCTCCCACATCTGACTCTGTGGGCAGCCACTGTAAACTAGTCTTGTAAATTCTCATAAATTTATGTGTCTTTCATTAAATCTGTTTCTCTTGTAACTACTGACTGATACAGTAATGAACTCAAATCATCCTGAAACTACCTATATCCTTCTGTCTGTGAAAAAATTACCTTCCAGAAGATTGGTTCTTGATGCCAAAAAGGTTTGGAACTGCTGTTATGGGATTCTTAATTCTTCACAGGGAAAGCATCTTATTTAGCTTAGGTTTCAATTAGTAACTGATCCAGTTCACTGACAAGCTTTACCACAACAGAAGAGAGGAGCAGACTAAACCTGTAGACTCAGAGCACAGACTGTGGTGTCAAAGAAATAATAATGTTGCTGGAAAGGCACTGATCCTAGAAATGCAGGTACCCACACTTTGAAGAGTAATTGGGGAAGCAAGGCCTCCAAGACATTAAAGAATTGATATAACTGAGAAATTGCATGCTGTAGTTCAGGCTTCTGTAACAAAGTTATAGACTAGCTGCTTATCACAACAGAAATGTATTTCTCCCAGGTCCGCCGGGGTGGAAGTCTGATAGCAGGGTGCCAGCCAGGTAACATTCTAGTAAAGATCCTCTTCAGAATTTCAGACTCCTAGCTCTGATTGTATACTACCATGGTAGAAAGAAAGAGAGCTCTCTTCTACATTTATCAGGGCATTAATCTTGCCCATGAGGAGTTAACCCTCATGACCTTGGGTAATCCTAATCGCTTACTGGAGGCTCCACCTTCTAATACCATGATATTGGGGTATACAAATTTTGAAGGGATACAAACAGTCTCTAATAGTGTATAAACAAAGATCAAGGAAGTTCCACTGCTCCATAATGGTTCTTTAACCATACATTGACTGTCCACTGTAAATTATTTTTGGATAACAATATCATAGGACAAATAGAGGTACAGCATGACCTAGAGGAAGATCAACCTCGGTTGTCAAAGAAATACTACATTCACTGCCTTTAAACAAAGTGTTTTTCAATACTTCAGTAAGCACATTAGGGTTTAAGATATAATTTTATTCCATTTTGTTAGACTTTACTTAATCCACTTACACCACAAATGAGTGTCTCCCTGTAATAAAATTTGGACTAGTTCTGTAAGAAAGTCATAGAAAATCATTGTGGTTTTACTGAGGGTTGTATCCCTTAGAAAAGTATGTATTGATATGGAATCATTGTGGGTGGATTTTAATAAAAAACTGAAACTGGTCATTCTGAAGAGTCTTATTTGGGAGGATAAACTATCCTTGAGCCACTGATTGTGGCCTTGGTCAATGTCACCAAGAGTATCTTTCCTTAAGCAGGTTAATGCACAACCTTAGTTCCATTCTAGAGTGAGCGTAATCAGATCATTTGGTTCTCCAATGTTCAACACAAAATACATCTATTGCTTATGCATGAATTGCAGAGGGAAGAAAAAGAGGCTTTGTGGAGAGCCCATGATACAACTAACAGAACCCACCTGAACCCACAATTCTGTGGTTATCTAGAGCTTAGGAAGTAGCCATGTGTCTGTGGAGATAACAGCAGACTCTAACCTTTGGAGCCTTGGCAGGAGGTAACCTTGGTCAAACTCTCACTGAAGCAGTGAGATCATCCTTCAGGGACCACATGAGCAGTTTTCTGACGTTCTCTCTGAAGACCATGGAGGAGACAAGATGCTTGCAAGAAACCAGGTGAGGTTTCCTAGCTGGTGGTGGACTGACACTTTCCGAATTGCTTAAGCCTTCCAGATTCATAGACAAGCCAGGAGTGATAGTGAGAAAGGCTTCGAGAGAGATTGTGAGCTTCCTGCTTATTTGGCAGGTTAGTTTCCCTAATGATTAGTTGGAAAAATGAGACACAAGAGTATGTGTGTCCAGAGACTGTAGACAAGTATGTACAATATATTCATTTAATAGTATGGGCTTTTTAATTAACTTCTTTATATTCTTATAAAAATCTCTCCATATGATGCAATAAACAGTTATTCAGATCACATGGATATTACCCAACTACTGCAGTCAATCTTTTAATAACAACACTAGGTAAGGAGCCTATTCTTTGTTTTTATAAATTATTTACTTTTTTTCTCATTGGTAAATGCTATATATTGCAATCATTTATGGAACAACTAGTGATTCCATATTTCATGGAAATTATTTATGACAGTTGCACTAGATGTGAAATTGCTCAGTGATGGAAGACTAATGGATTTTGACTGTGAAGCAGTAAAGAAGGAAATTTATATTTTCAGGAAAGACACAGCTAGGAATTTTCTCACCCAAATGCACTTTCCTTTTAAGAAAATTTCTGCAGTTAAGAAAATAAAAGTAAAAATGCCATCTTTTTTTCATTCATTTCAGAATTTTCCTTGCAGAAGGAGACGTAGAACCAGTGAGCTGAGCCTCATAATTGTCCCTGAAGGAGGGAGTCCTGGAGCACCAGACGGAGGTTTGGACACACACTGACAGCCTCAGGGGAGCACTGTGTGACCACAGCACAGAAATACATGGTAGAGAGCCATGCTGGGAGGTTGCAATGTGCAGAGTGCCGAGATAAGCTTTAGTATCAAATGAGGCTGTTGTCATTCCTGTTTCACTGCTCCATTTGACAGCAGTACAAACATGAATTCCAGGCTTTCTCCCAGGTCCTATCTGTACCTGTGCAGAGGTCCTGAGCAGTGTCTGAGTAGTTGCAGTAGACAGTACCACCTTCTCTCCCCCAGGTGATCAGGGACCAAGGCCTGTACGGCACTTTCACCTCTCCACTTAACACTGTTCAAAGAGAACATTTCAGAAGGACATGTTCCCCCATCATCCAGTTTCTCCTCAGGGAAGGCAGATGAGGTACACTGACCCTTGTTGCTACCCCTGAACACTGTATAGATAATTCTTCCATCCCCCTTTGGCTCTTTCCAGTAAACCCTCAACTCACAGTCTGCTAGAATCGCTGCTAGCAGTGTGTCCTTTTTTTTTTTTTTTTTTTTAATTTCCAGTCCAGTTCATTGAAGAGGCAGATGTAAAAGCCTTGAAAGCTGACCAGGACTCTCCAAATATATGTTTTTATTTTCTCTACAGAAGCCCAGTTTCAACAGATGTTCCAACCAATTACAGTCACTCCATGAAATTCACTCAGTTCCTCCTTTTCATTAATTAAAAAAAAAAAATGGCGTCTGTGGATCGAGGTTGTTGATAGAAATAGTGCCCTCTTCAGGACACTTGCAGGAATTACTGAGAAAGTAATTTCATAGAATTGACAGATGCACAGGTAGGTTTTACTTCTTGTAAACTAGAAAGTGGCCTTAAAAACTTCTTAGCAAATTAACTTTTAGACTCTTATTGGTCTCATGAAGAAATTCTTTCAAGTGACATAAATATAATTAAATAGACTAGGCAAGGTGAAAGATGAATTGACTCCACTAAGCTTGGCAAGAAGTGGACCTGGGCTTTAGGTGTTTAGGGGACCTACAAGGACACTGTTTCCCTTCCACTGCTTTCTCTCCCTCTTTCTTTGTTAACTTCATTCACTCAGGCAACAATTCACCATGAAGCAGGAGATGTGCTTGCAAGCATTTCCCACTTGGGGTTTATCTCACAGTGAAAATGACAAACAAAACAAAACAAAGCAAAACAAAAAACACAAACACAAACACAAACAAAACAAAACAACAACAACAAAACAAACAACAAAAAATATTAAGGCTTCCTGTTTCTAATCTAAAATAAAAAAAAGAATTCTTAGAGAAGGCTTTGATTTTCTCAGTCTGAGTCAGATTTCCCTCCATGATGTCATAGCATGGCTAGAATGTATCTTTTATCAAAAGTAAGTCAATGGTTATACTAACCATTGTTAATTTCTTGTTATCCTGTTTTGAAACCCTGTTTCATTGTTTTTATTTTTTTACTTTTCTTTCTGTAAAATAAGAAAAAGTAAGTTGCTTTCTGGTTTGAAAAAACAGTAACTGCCTACAACTGTCCCGTTGCCTGAACCATGGCCAGTTGGTGAGGGTGGAGTGGGAAGGTTCTCTCTGCTTTATGACTCCTCTTACTTCTGATGTACTGGGTTGATTTGTGAATCATTTGTGGGCAGTGTGCCTTTTCTGTGCAGTGTTCATGGCTAGAGTCAGTATGTGCAGCTCCTGAAATAACTCTTACACAAAGCTGTGGAAGGTAGAGCAAAATATGATGATGATAACTAATATGAGTTGAGCTCTAATATATGGAAAGAATTATGCTGAGTGAATGCATCATCTCATTATGGCCTCAAAGTATCTATATTTTGCAGAAGAGGGAACTAAGGCCTAAGATGCTCAATAAGAAGCTTAAGATAATATAGCTAGTAAGGAATGGGGTTGGTATTCAATCACCCACCTACTTACTGTGCTAATGCCCAAACCCGTGTTTTCTGTTCACATGCACCAAATTTTTGTTCGAGTTTGTGGTTACAAGGCAGAGGCTCCTCTGCCATGTTCAATGTGAGACAGTTTTCTACATATAATTTTCCTGCCTTTTAAATCCCAAACTCTTTATTGTTTCAAGTAATTTCCTCCAGAAATTCCTTTTCCTACATGAACTCTGTGTAACAGATAAAACAACGAAGCACTGAGTTTCCTTAAGAGCACTTGAGAAAATGGAAGACATAAGGAGAAATAAAACACATCTTAGTCAAAAGTACATTCCAAGTGTCTGCCAAATATCAAGTGATGTGATGAATGAAGGATGAGGTTATTAATTTCCTAAGATCTAGTTTCGATTGCAATGGAGTTGTAAGTTATTAGGAAGATTAAAATAACACAATAGAACAAAAGTTAATTGTGCAAGACAGGATAGCTTTGGTTTACTTTTTTATTTTAAATAAGCTCTGTGTAAATTCAGAAGAGGGGAATTATGAAAAGCTGTAGGGATTTACTACAGTCTCTTTGGAGGAACTGAGACATGAAGAATACATAATATTAAGAAAGAGAGAGAGGGAGTGAGGGAGGGAAGAAGAGAGAGTCAACTTCAGAAAGCAGAGGGAGATAAGACTGAGGATGATGTGTTTTTGAGAAAATGTTAAGATTGGTTTATCATAAAACAGGCTGGGAATTAGCCTCTGAGAATCAGGATGGGCCGATAAATGAGGGAAAGATTATGACAGTGTCTGAAAACCCTTAAAAGAGGCTCATATTTATGAGAAAGCAGAACTCTTTAGGATAGGGAATAGTGCAGTGCTATAATGTGAAAACACATTAAAAGAGGGATGGTTGGGTGTTGGTGGGATAGAGGAGGAAGGCATGAAAGAGACATTAGTAAGAGGAAAGAGAACGGCCCTTTGAGCTTGGTGGGAGGAAGCAAGGACTTCAGTAAGGTAACAGTCACGGGGAATTCTACACAAAGGATGAACCTAAGGGTTCATCAAAGGACAAATAATCAGGAATTGGTGGTTGTGTATAAATTCAGCTGTTTAAAGGGTGTGGAGCTGTTTGCAGAAGCTGGTAAGTTGGAGAAGCATCTATGTAGACAAAATGCTTTGAAATTGAGGTGATAATGAGATATGAAGTAAAATTGCCCAGATGAGCATAAGAATTAGAGGACATAATCTCAGATAAATGGGAAATTCTTGACATGTAGAAAAACACAACAAATGACAGCAGCAGCTGTCATACTGTTTCTCTCCCCATACTGTGAAATTTCCAGAGGCAGAGAATTTCTCCCACTGAATATGGTTTCCCAGTGTTTAGTATAATGATAGGTGCATTTTTGGATGAAATACATTTTCTTTTTAAAAGATGGGAACATGGAAGGGTTGAGACACAATAGTTGGTATGTGTAATATTTGTGTGCTGGTTGTGAGGGGAAGGAGGAAGATGCAAAATTCAGAATTTTTTTCCTTAAAATTTAATGCAAATTTGGAATTTTAATATAATATACTTTTCAGAAAGTTGAGGTGTTTAAATGAAAAGGTTACAAATTTCTAAAAACATCCATTTCAAAATATTAACTGGTGATTTAAAAATTTCTCTTTATCGGCAGTGCTATCATCTTTTTCTTCTTGATGGTGCATAGTTGTGTTTTCTCTTTTTCCTTAGCAGATTTTGTAGAACTTGGCATTATTTATAAATTTTAGTTTTTGTTTTGCTTTTAAATTCCTATTTTTATTACTAAAATCTCCTCCTTTCTTTGGCTTATTTGATTTCTTTGTTTTTTTATTTTTTGAATTGCAAAGTTTGTCTCTTTCACTTTTCTCTTTACTAATAAGTGTATACAATGCCATGTGTTTTCTTACGAATATTGCTGTGGGAAAATCTGTAGTTTTTTGTGTAGTGCTAGCTACCATTAGTGTTAATTTTTAATAGTCTTTAATTTTAGTGTTTTGATATGGAAATTATTTAGAATAACTGGTTAATTCCCTTTCCACTCATTTATTGGCTGTCTTTTAATTATTAATTTCTGGCTTTATTGCATTGTGTTCAGGGAATGTGGCTTATATGAATCTTTCCTATTACATCCTTGAGACACTTGTTTGTTGGTAATGTTCCACAACTGTATCTTTAATTCAAAGTTATTTTTAACCTTCATGTCTTTTGTTGCTGAGAAATAGATATTAAAGTGTCTCATAATAATTAAAATGTTGTTGAGAATTTGCATTTCCAACAAATATTGCTTTTACTTTTCTGTTGCAGCATTGTTTATGGAATAAAAGAAGCCTCAATCTTTAATCCACTCACTTACCAACTTGAAAAGTAATAATGGAGAATCTGTTATATCAGATCCTGGGTTGAGTTCTTAAGTGATGGAAAAGATCAAGGCAGACTCTCCCCCGATGTCATGGAGTTGCTGCATTTTACAGAAAGAGATGTTAACACTCATTCAATGCTTGACACTAAGTGCGAAGGCTGTTATGACAGGAGACAGGCACTGAGGGAGGCTGAGCAGGCAGTTCCCTGAGCCTGGGGGCCTAGACAAGGCCTCCCTGAAGAAGTAACATTTAAGCTAAAGCTGGCATATATTTGGATCTGAAAGCAGACAGTGTTTGTCATGGTTCTGGAAGGAAACCCATGACATACAATTGTAACTTGAAGAACATGGTACCAGTATTAAAAATATAAAAGTATAAGCAGGTTGCAGGTAATGGTGCTGTACCCTGGGACTAGCCTCACTCCAGGCCTTAGACAAGAGACTGGGGTTGGTTACTGGGACTACAGAGAGAAGGGCTGTTTCTCCTAAAGCAGCTGACCTTGTGATTTTAGAACAGTGTTGGCTGATATCCGTCCAGAGGGAGTTGGCAGGGGATTGTGCATCCTGACCATATATTCCTTCTTCCCCCTGACCTCTGCAGGTGCTCCCTTGGGGCTAAAACCAATTGGAAACCAGAAGGCAAGACAGATAATTGACTTGCTTCTCACTGTCGGTCATCTGGGGCCCAGGACAAACTAGGAGGATTGAGGCGGGACATGGAAAAGCAACCAAGAGATTGTAGGTACATAGGACAGTTCAGTAAGGATGCAAGAGACAAGGAAGATGAGACCAGAAAGGCTTGGTGAAGCAAGGAGAGCTTGGTGAGACTTGGTAATGATGATTCCGGATTTTGTCCTATGGGAAATGGGAAGTTATTGATTAGTTTTAAGCAAGAGAGTACATTTGCATTTATAAATGATAACCTTGGCTAGAGTGAGGAAAATACATTGGAGGAGATGATGATTTCTTTACCAGGATGGGCCACTGGAGAAGGTGATTGACAATGAGCTTAGATTTGATCATCTGAGGTTGAAGTAACTGAGTGCATCTGTACCGAGAGGAGTCTTGCCAGAGATACCTATTGTCCATTCAGTAGAGTTAAGTGGTGTTTGAGGTTAGAAATCAATCAGATTCTCTAGAACAGTGATGTTGAACCTTTTAGATACCAAGTGCCAAACTTCAACCCACTTATTTATCGCAAAATACCAACACTGCAATTAAACCTGAATATTAAGGTTTTAGTTTAGAAAAACAACTGTACAATAACATCTTTTGTCTTAAAAGAAAATACAATAATACATGTGCCATAGGTTCACCACCACTGCTCTACAATCTGTGTTGTGTGTACATACCTTGGGAGGCTGAGGCAGGAGGAAAAATGAATTTGAAGGCAGCCTGGGCTATATAGAGAGTCTAGTCTAGAAACCTGAAACCTTTCCAAGCCAGATACACTGGTAAGGGAAATAGCTCCTTGCAAGATATCTGTGTCTGCAGATTATGTTTCTGTGATGCTCCTGTTCAAAGCTAAGGTGTATTGGAAGGTTGTGGAGAAAGGCATAACAGACTCCATGGGATTGGAAACTCATACAATAAATTAATCACCTAATTACTTCGGACCTCATGACTAAATGTAGACTATTAAAAAATAATTAGGAATGTTTTGGGACATTGGGCCCATTTCTTCTGACAAGGAACCCTTTAAGCGTCAGTGTAAGCAAACTAAATAAATAATGGCTAGCTACTGTTTTGTCCAATTCAGTTGTTGTGGAACCAGAATTTTATAGCATAGATATAGGGAAGTAATTATCTGATTCAGTATCATGATGGCCTTAAATGTGCTAAAAACCAGTATTATAATACAAATTGGGGATGAGCCTATATCCAAATTTGATTAAAGTTCATAGTGATAGAACCACAAACGAAAAAGGCTAATCCTATAAGTTCTTAGGAAAAAAAAAGATATAACTGTGTAGACAGCAAAATAAAATATTGTTAAGGTTGATATTACAATCTGGGGTTAATTTCTTTACCAGGTTAGGAGCTCAAAACACTTATTTCATTTTGTACATTAGCTTTTAACCCTCAAGAGTTAAGCCATTTGAACTATTTCTCAGATATGGATTGCCAGCTACATACATTGTGACAACAAAATTATATTCCCCAAGAATGTCAGAAAAGTGCTTACTTGGAAATCGTCTTGCATGTTAGAGAAAAAAGAACTAGCAATTATTATTTTTTTCCTTCTTCCAAGATGGAGATAACTTTTCCCTCTCACGATACTATTAATGAACAACTATGGCATTTCAAACTGCTCTCCCTGAGATAAAGATACACGTTCAAGTGACTTTGTGTCATGCATGAACTCAGTCTCCCATAATTTTCTAGCTCATCAGCAGTTATTCTTCCAAGCCAGAAATGTCAAGCAGGTTTAGGAAATTTATCACTCTTCTTGAAACTCTAGTTTCTTTCCTTCAAACTTCCTGCTAATCTTCCTTAAGCCTCTCTTAATGAAGACTGGCTGGGAATGTATTAATAATATTTACAGTAGTCTAAGCATTGATATTGATACTAGAGAACACATATGTATTTTAAGGGAAACAATTTACATATCATTAACTTCTTTGTGTAACATTTCTAAAAATAATCTGAGAACCTGTGTGAGGTTCTCATTTCCCATCTCCCATTTCACAACTAAGTTTGTCCAATTTTACATGAGAAAAAACTTTTGTTTACAGAATTGGCTTGTGATTTTAAAACCTCTGGGGCATGAAACAAAGAGTGCTAAGGAAGATTTCTTTAATCAAATCATCAGGAGTCTGATCCCAATCATTTTATTAAGAAATATATTTTCAAAAAATTTAGCTTTTCATATTATAATTTATTAAAAATACATTTTAGGTTGTTTCCATCAAGGTATATTAATAATTGTATGTATAACAATCTAGAAAAATTATTTTAAAAATTAGTATATCAGAAGAAATAAAAATAATTTAAATTTCGTATATATTTGGGGGCAAACTTCTTGGGTGATAGAGACAATACAAAACTGTATTCCTGAAGATTAAAGTGTGCAGAAGTTGAATAGAAATATGACTTTAAGGAGATAAAAGAGCAATACAAAGTCTTTACTTGTTAATACAGAACTTGTTCATGAATTTTAATTGGATGTTGATGGATATCAAACCACTTTGGGATTAAAATTTTATTTGATATATTTAAAATCATATGAGTTTTATTTGAAAATGCCAGTATTTATAATACAATGGAATTAACAATTCTGGCAGCTATTTAAACATTTTAACTAATGTTAAAATATATTAGAAGTTATCTTTAAAAAGTGTGAAGGTTTTATAACTTTCCAGTGTCTTATGGCCATTATTTGAATACATTCGTTGACCCCAAAACAGAACTCACTTTGATGATGGTACAGAAATTCTTGTGAATGCAGGGCTCCCCTTTTACCTGTGGTTTCCATCATTTCAGTTACCTGTTGTCAGCTGTCGTCCAGAAATACTAAAGGGCAAATTTCAGAAATAAACAATAAAAAAAATCTTAGTTTTATTACAGTGCATTATTATGGCTATCATCTTTTATTTTTAGTTATTGTTAGTCTGTGACTAATTTATAAATTAAACTTTATCATGGGTATGTAAGCATGTATGTACAGGATAAAATAGTTTTTATAAGGCTTGGTATTATCTGTGATTTCAAGCATCCACTGGGATTCCTAAACATGCTCCCCACAAATAAAGAGATGCTATTATAGGTGTTTCTGTTTAAACCCTTACATTTGTGTCCCCTACAGTTTCTGCTGGTAAGTATGAATCTTATTAAAATTCATACAACTTCATGAACATTTTCCCTCAGATGTGAGTTCAGCCATAGCAAGATGGAATCTTTTAGATACAGCATTGCTTCTCTATCTGAATTTGTGGATGTTATGTACAATGAATTATCAAACAATATAATCCTGAGCTACAATAGCGAGGTGTCTGTTGCAGATACTAACTGGGTTATCTGTTCCATTCCCTCTGGCAAATGGGAAAAAGAAGTTTAAATTTCGACTGCTGTATTCAGTGGGAAATGCTGATTTCTGGCATCACAGAGAGAAGGCAGCAAAGAGGCAAGGTGAAGAGGTCAAGCAAGAAAGAGAAGACAATAAAGCTATATGTTTTTGGTTTTCTTAACAACCAAAGTGAACGTCAAGTGTTAACAAAGAATATTAGCAAAATAGTCATAGAGATTAACTGATGGAGACTCAATACCTGAAGTTTCAGCCCTCAAGTTTTTAAGTGATAACTAAGATTAAGTAGGCACATACATGGGATTAATAACCTTATAAAAAAAGGCCCAGGGAACTGCCTTGTCATCTTGCCACTTAAGAGCAAAGGGAGAAGGCCTATTTATGGCCAGTAAATGGGCGCTTGCCAGGCACCAAAGCAGTTGGTGCCTTTGCCTTCGATTTCTCGCCTACCAGAATGGTGGGAGCAGAAACAAACCTACAGTATATTTTTTTATGGCAGCCTGAGCAGATAGTCACATAATAATATGTGATAAGGTCAGATAGCTGTCAGCTTAGGTTAAAAATACAAAGAATGAGTACAGTAGCTGAGGCTAAAGAACCAGAAAACTTTACTATGTGAATTATCTTCTGAATTCTCGGTTTATGTAGCTGAGAAGCCAGTCACGTCTGGGTCCTAGGTAGTAACTAGTCAGGGGTGGATAATTGTTCCATTTGACCTTTTGGGGTGATGTGATAGCATCACTCTTAAAACCCACTGTCTCAATCATTTCACTCCATCTCAAAGTCCCTCATTACAGAAACTTCTTTGTCCTTACTGCAGGACTTTTCAGGCCACTGTCTCTTTTACACCCTGCATCAGCTTCTTAGTCCAGTGAGATTTCTGAATTCCATAAACCTGGGATTTCTGAATTCCATGAACCTATAAACTGATCATGGGGATTCTAGAGAGTGCCTCTGACTCTTGGAGATACTCCTAATTTTTCTCCAGTGCCATCTTCCCACACCATAACTGAGAATTCTCGAAGTTTGTGGCCTCCCCTTAGAACACTTTGGTAAGTAT
>RJWM01029916.1:0-23976 GCA_004363535.1 Dasyprocta punctata | reverse complement strand
TTATTTTGTGTTGGTTGGTTTTGTTCCGTTTTTAGGGACAGGGTCTTACTATGTGGTTCAGGGTGACCTCGAACTCACGGCAATCCTCCCACCTCAGCCCCCTGGGACTAGAAGGTATCTTGGTTACTTTTCTCTCACTGTTGAGACAAAATACCTGGTGCCCAAAATGAGGAAGGAAAGGTTTATTTAGCTTACAATTTTTTGGAGGTTTCAGCCCCAGCTGGCTCCAAGGCAGGGTGGCCTGTCTGAGGGGCAGCTGTTCATGGTGGCTGCAGGCGACAACAGCGAAAGGGGAAAAGTACACCTCCCTCTCACCCTTACACTGTGTGCTAGCATTCATCTAATGTTTGTGATTTACTTGTTGTCTAGTGCTGGGATTGCTGGTGTCAGTGCTGCACCCACCCAGGGGCAGAGCTGGCATGCATGAGGCTTGGGGGCACCATCCGAACACAAACCATAACAGAAGTTATGCCACCATGCCAGGTGACACCAGTACTACACACCTTACAACCCACTGAAACCAAGTGAAGTGTGTTAGGAATACACAGAGCGTTGTGCCAAGGCCACTCCCAATCAGGGAGGCGGAGGTCGAAGGATCACAAGTTTAGATCCAGCCCGGGCAACCTAGGACCTAGAGAGACCCTGTCTCAAAATTTTAAAAACTTAAAAAGGGCTGGAGATGTCGCCCAGCAAAGGCCCTGCCTTCAAACCGTGGCACTGCTAAATAAATACATAAATCCCACTCCCAAGCACTCACTGCGTCTCTACTTCTCCACACTCCCGCGACACTTGGCTTTGTGAAGCTCCTCAGATTTCCCCAAATAATAAAAGATGGCATTTTACTGCAGTCTTAGGTTGGCCATGTGACATTCATTCACCACTTGGGCCTCTTTCTGTTAACTGCCAGGCCCCCGGTCCATTCCTCTCCTGGCCGGCCTGCTTCCCCCGGCTTCACGATGCCCTCTGCGTGCGCAGGGCACCCTTCGGCACTTGTAGGCTGCTCTCATCTCTCGGCTTCTGACTCGCCTTTCACTGTCCTTAAGGAGCCTCTTAAAGAATAAAAGTTTACTATTTAAATCACTGAGAAGGAAAATTTTTTCAAGGGTCATGGCCCTTCTAACCCTTTCTACATCCATAGGATTTTTACAGTTGCAAGTCTGTTAGGATTTGGGCTGACAGTTACGATTTAAATCTAAAATGTCCCCAGAAGTCTCATGCGATCAGGGACGGTCCTGGTGGGAGGCACCCAGACTGGGGTGCGACCTGGAGGGGTGTCCTTACCGCCAGCTCCTCTTCCTCTGTGCTCCCTGCTCGCCACACCACTTTGCCCTCTCATTTCTCCCTGGAGTCAGCCAACAATGGGCTGAATCCACTACAGCTGTGATTCAAAACAAACCTCTCCTCCTCCGAGTTTTGGGTCAGGTATTTTGTCCCAATGAGAGGAAAGAGACTAATATAACGCCCTTAAATCCATTATCAAAATATAAAGAGTTGGTATTTTTATAACAGTAAGTCTCCCAATCCATGAATATGGTATGTTTCTCCAATTATTTAGGTCCTTTCTTTACCATCTTCCAATAAAGTTTTCCACCTAAATTTTGTATATATTTAATTAAACATTTTCCTAGGTAACTGTTTTTATGATTTTTGGGTGTATATATTTTTTTAAATTTTTTTTTTGCTGATATACAAAAATAAGATGAATTTTTGTATTTTGATCTTAGATGGGAAATTTATTAACTTTCATCATTACTACTAAAATACCTGTGGAACAGTGTGAATTTTCTCTGTGTAGCCACCACAGACAGCTAATGTCTTCCTTCTCAGACAAGAACAGCGATCACAGGTATTCTTTCCTTGAGGTCTTAAGGGCAGTGCTGCTAACGTTTCACAGTGAAGAGTTACATTTGTTATAAGTATTTTTGACAAATGCTCTTTATCAAGTTATCGATGGAATAAATTCCATGCTTATTCCTAGTTTGCTAACAAGTTATTTTTTCCCCTATGTTCAGGTATAAAAGTGTATCACTTTGCATTCTGTGTCTACTAAAACGATCATTTAGAAATTTTAGTTTTCCTTGTACAGGTCTTTCATACATTTTGCCAGATAAATCTTTATTTATTTCATATGTTTATAAGTGGTGCTTTTAATTTTAATCTCTAATTGTTCACTGTTAGCACATGAAAACAACCGCTCTTCTTTACTGGCCCTGTATCCTGCCACTCCGTCCAACCCCTTTACGGCCCTTCATATCTCCTCTCAGCTCCTGAGGTGCTTTTTACTTTCTTGCTGGAGTCTTTATGCCCCCACGAAAAAGAATTACCCAGCTCTAAATGTTAATTCTGGAGTCAGTACACCCTGGCCTACAGAAATTTCTTCTTAAATATGTCTAAAATCTCGACTATAGCCTCACTAAGTGTATCTTGTACCATAAAGTTATAGCTTAGCAATAAACAATTTAAATTAAAAGCATCACAGTGTTTTTGTGCATTTCATTCGCTTCTCTATGAGATGACCGCGCTGTCACGAGTCAAAGCAGCTTCAGCTCTCCCTTTCCCGTCCGGATGCCCCGTGAGTTTTCCTGCCTTACAGAGCTGACCGTGAGGTCGGCAGAAGGTCAGACCAGGCAGTCCCGTCTCTTCCCCAGTCCCGCAGAGGAGGCTCCCCTGCCTCCAACATGCAGCACGGGAGCGGCAGCAAGTCAGGACGCGCCCCCCTTTCCAGCTCTCTGAGATTTGTGTAGAATCTGCATGATTTATCCCATAACTGCTTGGAAGAATTCCCTAGGGAGGACATCTAGGCCTGGGCTTTTCTTTGTGGAATTCATTATTAATTCCTTTTCTTTGGCAGAAACCTGGTTGTTCACGTTCTCCACTTCTTGAGTTAACTCTGGTAGTTTGTATTTCCCGGGGATTTGTTCATTTCATCTAAGTTGCCATATATATGGGCATGAAGTTCCTAACGTGCCTTTATGATCCTTGTAAAATGTGTACCTTTCTCATTCTGGAATTTCATAATTCGTGTTTCTCTTTTTTCCCTGGCAAATCTGGCTAGAGGTTTATAAATCTTACTGAGCATCTCAAATGACCAGCTTCTGGGTTTGTTTTCTCTGTTCTTTTTGTACTATATTATTTTCTAGTTCACGGCTCTCTACTCTGATCTTTGTTATTTCCTTCTTTCTGCTCACTGTGGGGTTGATTTGCTCCCATTCTTTGGTTTTAAGAGTCTAGGGTGTAGCCATCAATTTAAGGACCCCCTCTTCCGCAGCATTTTCAGGTCTGTGTTCCTCTAAGGCTTCCTAACAATTCTGCTATGTTACACTTTTATTTTACACTTGAAGATACTTTCTAATTTCTCTTAATTTCTTCCTTGAGCCCCTGATTATCTGGTGCTTGTGGTGTTGTAGTTTAGATCAAACTTGCCCCCCAAAAGCCACCTGTGTGCTGGGAGGTGACTAATCATGGAGTGCAGCACTGCCCGGTGGCCTCCGGCGCTGGCTAGCTCAGCGCTGAGTGGCAGTCAGGAGGAGGACTTGGTAGAAAGAGGCCGTGGCCGTGGCCAGCGAGAGGGTCTGGATGGGGCGTGGTCTAGGTGGGCGTGGCCCTGTGGGCGTGGCCTGGAAGGCGCCCCCACGCTCCGTCCCAGCCTTGGTCCTGCCCTCCCGGCTGCCCCGGCATGAGCAGCCCTCCCACCCCGGCCTTTCCATGGCAGAGCGGCCTTCTCTGCGGGTAAGCCTGTGAGCGTGGACTGAAACGTCTGAAACTTTGAGCCAAGATAAAACTTTACTCCTTTAAATTGCAGATGTCAGGTGTTTTAACTCCGCGATGAGGAGAGTCACCGAGACATGTGTAAGGTGTTTGTTATGTTATCTAGCTGAAGTTCTAACTGTGGCCAGAGCAAAGCCCCGGATGTAGTATGAATCTTTCCTAATCTATGAAGATGCGATGACCTGTGGCCCGGACGGTGGCCGGCCTCGGCAAACTGAGGACGAATGTCCTGTGCCCCTGCAGCACCACCTGGGCGTCGCCAGACCTAGCTGGTTGGTGGAGCTCGCATTCACCTTTGATGATTTTTTCTAGCTTTTTTCCTCAGTCACAGAAAGACAGCTGTAACTGTGGAGTTGGCTACTTCTCCCAGAGGTTCTATCAGTATTTGTTTTGAGTGTTTTGAGTGTTTTGAGCTGCCACTGCATTTATAAGTGTTTATGATTATTATCTTTTCTTGATTAGTTGACAACACTTTCCTTATAAAATGACCTTCCTTATTCCTTCAATGTTCTTTGTTCCAAAATTTACTGTGATGATGATATGAAGCCCAGTTTCCTTTACCTAACATTTCTTTTATACTTATGGATGACTTTGTGCTTGAGGCGTAGTTGGTTCTGTTATCCAGCCTGAAAATCCTCACCTAGTAACTTGGTTGTCTAGACCATTCCTGTTCAGTGTGAGCGTTGGCAGGATCAAGTTTTAACCATCACTTTGCTACGGGTTTCTATTTGTCCCAACCCAGTATCAGAGGTAGGGTAAGGGGAAGAGCAAGAGGTTGGAACGAGCACTTCACCAAAGACGACGTTCAGGCGGCAAACTGAAGCCACTCTGACTGCCCCTGCGTGTCTGTGGGGTTGGTCTGGCTCCCTCAGTGGGTGGACAAAGGACCCGGTGGCCAGGACTGGTGAAGACACAAGTGGCCGGGGCGCTCTGCTGCTGGGCAGGAACGGGTAACAAGCACTCTTGTAGCAGCTCAGCAGAGTTTTTTAAGTTAAACTTACACCCAGCCCGCGGCCAGCCACACCACCCCTCGGTGTCTAGCCAGGAGGAAGGGCTGATTCCACACAGACGCACACGCCAGCCTCATCATGACAGTCCCCGCCTGCAAACAGTGAATGCATCCAGCAGGTGAAGACCCCTCTGTCCTGTCCCTGCAGGGGACACTGCTCACAGGGACGGCTGAGCGATGGGTCTCAGAACACATCCTCGGCGAAAGCAAATGGACCAAAAGAGCCCACGTGTCGTGCTGCGCTGCCGTGTGCACAAAGTCTGAGAGCATGCAGACTAACCCGTGTTGACAGCAGATCAGTGGTCCTGGGAGGAAAGACCCTCGGGGGAGAGGAGGACAGCGGGCTGGCAGGGCCCCGGGTCAGGGAGAAACACGGGAGGGGGGCGCACGCTCTTCTAAATCACCCACTTTATGTGCAGTTAATTGCATGCTAATTATACCTCCACAAAGATGTTTAAAAAGACATTTTAAACTTAGAATTTGCCACAAAGAGAATATAAATGAGAACCAGCCCTTCCAAAACGCTAGAGAAGGAAACAAACAGCTCACAAGCCAAAGGCAGAAAGAGGAAAACAAAGCATAAATAACAGATGTGTCAACAAACATGTCTGCTTTAACAACAAAGAAAGGAAATGTGCACCCTTTACCCAGAGTGCACCGAAAATGAAATACCGAAATATTACGAAAAGGAAGAGATGTGTTGGGTCACCATAAAAGATAAAAGGAGTGGATAAAACTGGCATCGGATGAAGTTAAGAAGCCCTGAAAGGGAGAGAGTAACTTGACACTGGTGACTGAGGAGGGCGTGACAACCTTTAAGGTTAGCCTCTAAGCAGAGAGTCATTTACCATCCTAATCTGTGAAGCCAAGACGTGCAGGCAACGCCACAGCAAACTCAGTCGCAAGGCTGTCTCAGACTACACGAAATCACATTTTGCTTAATTCTGCTAGAGCTCGATTTTGACAGTGAAGTTGGTTTGACAGTGAATTGGTTGCATCCCCCACGCCCTCCCTCGTGATGGGAGGGCACCCAGCATGAGAAGTGCATGGAGCCCGCCCTGTGGGTCCAGCACTGCCCTGCACCTGGGAGGTGGCAGAGCGGAGACCTCGGAGGTCAAGGTGGGCGCGAGGATACTCCTCCTCCTCCAGCCCAGAGGCGCCTCCCTGGCTCCCTAGCACCCAGTCTCCAGTCTGAGAAGGCTTCTCCATGCCGCCCTGGGAGGGGTTGGCACCGCGTTCTCTGTGGTTTCTCACCCAAGTAGCCAGACACCTATGTCCAAGGGCAACTGAGCTGTTCTGCCACACAGCACTTTTGCACCAGGACAGACCTCCATCTGCAGCCCCACATGGAAAGAGGCCATGAAAGCACACAGGAGAGTGACCCAGGCACTGGCCTGCCCCGTGGGCCTGGACCCTGTGGCTCCCCGGGGCTCACCCTCTTCCCCACGCCAGCCCCCGGCTCTGACCCGAGCTCCACTGCACTCCCTTCTGCAGTGTCCAGGCGAACCAGATCGGAGCGGGCCCTTTCCTTCCCTTCTGGACACTCAGAAAGGCTGGCTGCTCCAGAGGGACCCTGCGGCCAGGGTCTGAGGTCTCCCTGGCCCTGGGACGCCCGCCTGCCCACTTCCCGCAGCCTTGCCTCCTGCCCAGAGCCGAGCCCGGGCTCTCCCCGCTGGCCCTCTCTCCTGGTCTCGGTCCTCCCTGGCCCTTGCAGCCCTCTCCCCCAGCAGCAGCTTGGCCTCCTCCTGGACCAAGGGCCGCTCTTGCAAGGTGGCCCCCGTGCAGCACATCCACACTGGGGGAGGCCTCCCCTGCAACCAGGGCCGTGCGCTGGGGTGCCGGCACCTGCAGCCTGGTTCAGCCGCCATCACCCTCCTCAAACAGGAAACCAAGGCTGTGGGATTCAGCGATCACGCAGGGAGGACGGCGCGGCTTCCAAGGTGGGTGTGTCTTGCACGCTGACACCAAAGAGAGCCGGATGTTTACAGATGCAGATTCCCAAGTGTTTCTGCAGTGCTTCTGTGCCCTTCCAGGTAAGGAGCACGCTGCTACAGCCCGAGGGGCGTGTGTGTGCGTGCGCGCTCGCGTGCGGCAGAGGGTGTGCATCTGTCTCCATGTGTCTGTCTGTATCTGTCTTTGTGTGTCTGTGTGCATCTCTACATGTCTGTGTGTCTCTGTCTGTCTGTCTCTCCACTGAAGCCTCTACACCCAGGGTCCCAGCTCCAGCACCCCCTGAGCAGCCTCCTTTGGCCTCCCAACAGTCCAACCTTAGGTCAATCCTTGGCTCCGCCCCTTCCTGGCTGTCTGCATCACCTGGGGGACCCAGGAGTCGCAGGGGCCATGGCCCACAGGAAGGGGCCGCACCCTGCCCACACCTGGATGCCAGCGTCTGGGGCTGTGGGAGGGGGCCCCAGGCTGGAGCGTTCAGCATGGCTTTGCAACCAGCTTGGCGCCTCCCGACAGCACGGTCCAGATGGTTCTGCACCGCGCTCGTTAGCATGCTAATTTATTCTGACTCATCCGCACAGCGGGGCTGGCGTGCACTGTGCAGAGAAGCCCCAGGCCCCGGCTCCCGGGGGAAGGGGACCCTCCCAGCTGTCACATGTGGGGACAAGGCTCGGCAGCAGTGTGACACACTGACACTCCCAGAGCCTCTCAGCCACACGCAAGGCTCCAGCCCCTGGCTGCGCAAGCTCTCCAGCACTGGCGGAGGCTCCGGTGGACACGGCGCCTGCCTCAAGGTTACTCTGGCCCGAGAGTCAGCTCAGTCGCCAAGGCCGCACGGATATGCGGGAGGGGAAGGAGCAGCGTCTCCAAATGGCGGGGCCCATTCCCTGCACACTCAGCCACACGCCGCCCGCAGCTTTCCGGGGGCATCCTCTGGCCACCAGCGTCCCCACCTGTCAGGGACGGCCAGCAGGGCGAGGGCAGGGAGGCTGGGGTCTGCGCCGCCCTCCTGCCGAGCAGCAGCCCCTCTCTCCCACCCTGCCCTCAGCCTGGGGTCCCCCAGGAGGGCCATCGCCCTCCTCCCTGGCTCAGGCTGGGCTTCCGGGAGACCTGTCCTCCTGTCCTATAGACTGCCAGGGACCCTGGGGTGTGCTTACCCTGGCAGTGCTCCCCAGGGGGATTCAGGTCCCACCCCGCAGAACCCCTGGTGGCCGCACTGCCTCGGTTGCTGCCCAGGCAGGTGGCAACCTGGGAGTGGTATCCATAACCCTGGGCCCGGCACCCCAGAGGGTAAGGTGGTGGCTGGAGGCCAGCGGGCGGAGCCGACGTGTCCTCCTCTGCCCACAGCACCTGGACGGAGCGGCCATCGTCCTCCCAAGCACAGGGCTGGCCGGCTGCTGTCCACCCCACGTGGCCCTCCACCCCCGGCACCCACCAGGCCAGGCTGTGCTGAGGGTCCCTGCGGGGCCGTGAGGAGCAGCACTGCTGCTCTCCAGTGCCGGCTGGGACAGGGATGCGCTGTTTCCCATCCCCAGCAGACTGGGCCGGCGGCTCCTGGGTGGGGCTGAGCCAAGGGGGCAGGGCCCCACGGGAAAGCTGGGGAGCACAGGGAGCTTGGACCAGGGGAGCCTGTGCGTGCTGAGCTAGGAGAGGGCACGGCGCAGGATGACCTCGGAGGTCTTCTCGCCAGATGCCTGGGCGGCTCTGGTGACCCCTTCCCCCGGAAGCACTTCCCGCAGTGCACCGCACTCCTGGCACGGTCCTGGCTACCTGGATCTTAGCAGTTCAGGAGGGCTATCTGCTCGGACAGCTGAGTGAGGCGTCCGGGAAGGGCAGCTGTGCCACCCAGGCAGTGGGGGTGACGTCAGGAGCCCCGTAACTGCACAGTCCTGTGAGCACGCAGAGGCTTTCTTGTTGCCCAGGCTCCCGGGCTCCTGGGCTCCTGCCCACTTTCCGAGCCTGGTTCCCCATCAGCCCTGTGGCCCCTGACACCTGCCTCACACGTCCAGCATGGGGCTCTGTGGCGCTTGGAGACCTCACATCTGGTGCCAGAGTGGGGAGCCCAGGGCTGCAGTGGGTGCCTGGGTGGGCAGGGGTGTCAGCAGTGGAGACCTCACTGCCAACAGGAGGGCAGCATCTGTGTACCCCAGTGTGTCAGGGGCCAGCCCGTGTGCAGGGACTTAAATGCCAGTCCGGGCCTCAGGCCAGAGGTCTGGTGCAGGGGACCTGGGTAAACGGGGATCTGCCCCCTGGAAGCTCGAGGCTTCTCCACAATCCTGGGAGACTGAGCTGACCCCGACAGCTGTCCTGTCACCCCCTATTCCTGACGCAGGGTCTCCACAGGGAAATCGGTGGATGCCTGGACAGGGCGGTGGACGGCCATGATGGGCAGGACATGAGGGAGTTCGTGGGGTCTCTCCCAGGAGGCCTCCCCATGGGCCACCGTCCTCGCCTGGTGGTGTTGGGTCCCAAAGCCATAGACACTGGACACCGGACAGGGGCCCAAGCTGCCCTGAGAGACCTGGGTGTCACCTGGTCCACTGAGGCCAGCTGGGCTGAGCCTGCGACGTGCCCCCCTCCCCCTCACACACTTGGGACACGGACAGGTTCTAGGTGTCCAAAGCCACACCTGTGGCCTCATCCATGACCAGCACAGCCGGAAGGACAGTGGTCACGGACGCCACCCAGCAAGCAGACCTGAGCGAGACATTACGACCCAGCAATGACCAGGGGCGGCAGCAAGAGGCAGCCCTGGGGGAGGAGGCCAGAGGACGGGGTGACCGGCTGCCCACATGGGCCCCGGTGTGGACACCTTGGGAGGACTCAGGAAACACCTGAAGCTCTGCGAGACACGGTAGGCAGGACCCCTGCGTGGAGCCACCCACCATGAAATGGCGACAGGGCGCTGACAGGTGGACAGCAAGGTCCTCTCCACGGGAGACTGCCACCAGCCCCTGACCCAGGGCTCCGTGGAGGGTCCTTGTTCTGAACCCACGTGAGCCCGGAGGGGAGGAAATCACGTGGAAGCCGCAGTCGCCCTGGCCCCCGTCCTCACCCTGACCCAGGCCCCGCCTCCGAGTCTGAGAGGGAGGCCCCGGACAGCCCATCTCTGCGGCCTGGTCCCTGAATCGAGCAGGACGGCGGGCTCCCTGGAGTTTCAGCGATGCCCCACAAGCCAGCTGCACACCTGCGCGAGGCAAGGCGGTCACGCCAGGGCCGGCGCCCTCAGCACCGGGCGGCCACGCCCCACCCAGGACGCCAACATCTTGGCCTCAAGGACACAGCCCTGGTATTTGCGGATGGTAACGAGACTGTCCGCTGTTCCGAGCCACCATAGATAGGCGGGGAAAACTGCTGAGTTCCCCGCAATTCGCCGATTGCCTGGCGAATTAGTGAATTGGCGAATTAGTGAATTAGCGAATTAGTGAAAAAAGTAATCAACCAGGCTACTCAGCCCGCTCAGCGTCCTGTAAATTACAGGCCACCGTGGGCAGGAGCTGGGCCCGCCCAGCCCCATGCCTGGCACCCTGTCCTGCCCCCCTTTGGTCCACAGGGGTCGGGACAGGTAGGTGGTGCCGTCCACCAGAAGGGAAGCCGGCGCTGTGCCCTCGCTTCTCCCCCAGCCCCAAGAATTCACAGGGCATGGGGGCCGGGGCGAAGGCCAACATGGAGCAAGCCCAAAACTCTGTCTCGTGGTCCCCAAACGCAGGGGCTAAGGACAGTGGGACCCTGCGGCGACCAGGGTGCGGCGTCAGCTTGACGGAGTCGGAGACGCCAGGGACCGTGGAGCCCACTCCCGGGAGTGCGGGGACCACAAGGCGGCCCTGCCTTGGGCTGGCAACCTGGGACCGAACCCTGGACTGGCTCTCCTTTCCGCCATGAGTGCTGGGTGCTGGGTCGCAGCGTCACGAAAGCAGACCGATTCAGCACCCAGGGCCAGCAGGTTCCATGGGACAGGTCCAAGACACCAGGGAACGTCCAGTTGCAGGGACAAACTGCATGGTGGACACACTGAGGAGCAGGGCCACCTTGCACCCCAAGAGCCCAGGAGGCCATCTGTGAGCGTGCGTGCAGGCAGGACACAGCTTCTCACATTCAAGGGAGCGGCCGCGGTGAGAGAGTGCCTCCTGTGAAGACCCTGGTGGTGGTGGCCCTGCGGCAGGTCCCGAGCCGGAACCACCCCTCGGCCTCTGCCGTCGGGGCCCGAGGCTCTGACCTTGCTCCACGAGCAAAGGCTTTCTAGGTCCCTGGAGCCAGAGATGGCCGGCACAGCCCCGGGCCCCTTCGCTCCGCCTCCTTCCTCCTGCCCAAAGCACAGACGTGATGGTTGGGGTCGAGCAGCCATCTTCTGACCATGAGGCAGTAAGCAGAGACAAAAGGTAACTTAGGAAGCTAGAACGGGAACAGAAAGGCCTGAGCGTCTGGGAGCAGCAGGGGCCCCGCATCTCTGGGGCTGCCTACTTTACCTCAGACTTCTTGTTACGTAAGAAACAAAAATGTTCTGGTGAATCCATGTCGAGTTGGGTTTGCTGTAGCACAGAGTTGAACAGATTCCTAATCCATGCATCCCCAGAACAACTGTTACTAAGAACAAGGCTGCTTGGTAGCCACCAGCTCCCTGTGGGGAAGACAGGGGATGTCGGCTGACTGCCGCGTGTCTTTGGTTGTTTGGGCACAGTGGTGAGCCGATGCTGCCTCCGGGAGCCACACTCGATCGCCGATGTTCAACACCCGGCCCCTGCTGTTCAGACAAGGATGGGAGGGCGTGGCAGAGAAGTCAGTGCTCACCCCACACAGGGACAGCTGCAGGGGTGAGAGAGCGAGAATCAGCTCCTCGTGGCCCCCAGACCTGGGCATGCTTGTTACTGGGCACAGTGTAGCCTTGCTGACTGATACAGCCAAGGGCAGCTTACCAGAGAAACAGTGGACAGAGGACTAAGACGGTCTTAACCCTGAAAAGTGAGACCAAAATATGGTGGGTAGAGAGCACATTCTGATTCCAACTGCACTGATGTTGAGCTTGCACGGGGGATGGGTCGTTTGGAGTTTGAATTGATTTTCCCAGTTCAGCGAGTCGCCATAGGACTCGGCGCCGGAGGCCTCCTGGGAGCATGCTCTGTCCGCCACCGCGTGAGTAGCCTCCTGGGCGCACAGCCGGATGGCGCACAGGTCCGCTCTGCTGCGGTGCTGGCATCTCCTCCCGCCCTGCTCTCTGCCACCAGCGTCCTTAGCTGCAGCCCGGGCCAGGCCACTGGGAGACGCGGTGAGGCTGAGGCAAGTGGAGAGTGTGGCCAGCAGCGGGGTGGCTGTGGGCTCCGGGAGCCCGACAGAGCCCCCCTCCTCCCCAAGCTTCCCCCACCGTCCACAGCCCACGCTTCCTGCCCTGCTCTCCGTTCCCCGACTTTCCTCCAGGTCCTGGGTCCCCAGACAGGTCAGGGCCCCATTTCAAAAGCCACAGACACAGGGGTGCTGGCATGGGGTGACCTGTCCACAGCCCCCCATGTCTGGAGGTGGGGGACCCCAGAGGCCACTCGGCCTCGTAGGTCTGTCCTGATCCTGCATGGGAGGAAAGGACCTGCAGGCACAGGGGCCGCAGGAGGGACCCTGGATGCCTCAGCGAGGGGCTCTGCTGTGATCCCCTGGACCTGTCCTCATGGGGTTTCCGGGCCTGGGCAGCCCAGGGGTGTGGGGAGAGGGCCGCCCGGGCGCAGGTCCACATCCAGGCTGCGGCCGACCCCACCTCGCGCCTCCCTCCCAATTAGCAGCTCCTTGACGGACGGACAAGCAGGCAGCACGCTGACGGAACTGGCCGCAGGAAATCTCCTCTGCAATAAAGCTGTGCATAAGAGGAGATGTCGGTTAAGGCTCCGTTTCTGTGGGAAGTGGGTCTTTCCGTCCCCGTGTGTGTTGGATAAGCAGGCACTGGCCTTAAGGGGCTTCGTGGAAGCCTCAGAGGTGGTGTGGTTTAGAGGAGACCCGGAGCCTCTGCCCCCTGCCTGCACCCCAAAGGCTGCCCAGGGTCCCCTACCTCTGAATGGTGGCAGGACCCCCGAGGGGCAGCTGGGCAGTGGGGGAGCTGGACCCCCCGGGAAGGAGCCAGAGCACATCCTCCGGCACTCCCAGGCTGCCATGCTCGCCCGCCACCAGCCTGGGCCTGGGAGCCCCATCTCCAGGAGCCCAGCCAGGGCCTGCAGGGAGTACCGTGTTGGAGGCCCCTCGGAGTTGGTATGGTGGGGAGAGGACTGTCCAAGCCCAGCAGGGGCAGCGGCCCACTCACCTGGGGCTCTGGTGCCAGAGAGCAGGCACCCCCTTCGCAGAGCCCGGCCCACTACCCTGCCGCTGGGCCGTCGAGGGCAGAGCCAGCCGGATGCCCGTGCAGTGCGGCAGGGGTCAGCAGCAGCGGCTTCTTCCCCATCCCCTTCTCCAGTCCCGGCCGCCCTTTGGGTCCCTTGCAGGGGTGCCGGGCAGAGAGCCTGGCAAGGCTCCCCATGTGTGCTGGGAAACAGTCACATGTGGGTCTCGCTGAATGGCGTTCTGCGGAGGCCCCCAAGAGTGGGCCTGCCAGGCCAGGCCTTGAACCAGGGTACCCTACCACGCGCACAGTCCTCACACCCGTCCCTGGGTCCCTCGGGCCACGGTCTCAGGACCCGGAAGATACCGAGCTCTTCCGACGCCCACGTCCCTGCTGTCAGTGTGTGCTTGTGTGCACTAGGTCACCTCAGCACGGCCGAGGGACTCGCCAGGCACCGTCACCCACAGTTGTTTGGGGGTGCTGACCGGAAATGGCTGCGCGCATTCAGGTCAGACGGAATTTTGTTTTTCAATGTTGTGACCCTCAGTTGGTGGAATTTGCACACGTGGGCCGTGTGGGTGCTCAGCCAGTGTAGTTACAAACACAAATCAGCTCCAGACCAAGCTCGCGAACTGAAGAGCAACATGAAAGAACAGCTGTGGCGGCGGAGGGAGTCCCAGAGGAGGCCCGCGGCGGGGGCTCACCCCAGGGACCTGGCCAGGCAGAGCCGCGGGTGCCGGGGCGAGGCGTGAGCCTGCCGACCCCTCAGGCCCTGGGTGGGGACAGGGTCGGGTGCGCGCCCTGTGCTTCGATCTGAAAAACTCCCCGCTCCGCTCCTCTGGACACTGGACAGGGCCACCGAGCCTGCTCTGGCCCGGGCAGCACCTCCAGCTGAGCCCTACAGAGAAGGTCGATTCTGCTCACGTGTGCCTGGGAAGTGGCCCTGGGGAGTCTGCAGGCTGCGGATTCCGTCTCTATGGAGAGTGGGGGCCCCTGGAAGGGGCCAGAGCGAGCGTGAAAATACACGGGACCGGGGATGCAGGTGATTCCAAAATGCACGGCAGACAGGCAGGCAGGCGGGACCCCGGCCTCTGCAGACTCAGCCCGCCGGCCTGTGCCCTTGGGGGTGCCTGTCCCCCTCCGCCCTCAGCTCACCCACTCTGCCCAGGCCACGGCCCTGGACCTCACCCCAGCCCCCATGGCCTCTTCTGACCCTTCGCAGCAGCTGGTCAGGGCTGGGACCATGAGGAGAGACCAGGCCTTGTCTCCCTGGCTGAACAGAGAGGCCCCTCTAGCCCGAGCCCTCGAGTGGAGACAGCTGCCACTCGAGGGCTCGGGCTGGGGCTCCCGCAGGCCCTGAGCGCCGGGGCAGCAGCCCCAGCCGAGCACCCCAGGCCACACGGCCCCCACTGCGCCAGAGCAGCCCCGTGTCCTCGGCCGCATCCCCACCTTACGTCGCGTCCTGGGCCCCAAGGGAGCCGTCTGCTCAACACGCTGCCCTCCTGGCCAGTCCTGCCGCAGACTTTCCAACCTTGCTATAATTTGTAAGGCAGCTGGAGCACGGGATATTTTTAATAAAAATTAGGTACAAGCAGATACAGGGGATTAATAGTTGTATTATGATTTTATAGTTTTCCATATACGGCATCGTGGAAAAGACAATCAGAGAGTGGAGCCATTTCAGGCAGATAAAATGGGGTATTTATTTTTAATGGAAAGAGAATTTCAGGATTCACCCAGCCGTGGAGAGAGAGCTGCCGAGGGCCTTGGAGAGCAGAACAAAGAGGGGGCGGGAGGCTGCGTGGTCTCCAGAGAGCCCCGTGGCGAGGGACCCGGGACTGCTGGGGCGAGGGAGCCCCACCCAGGGGGCCTGCAGCCCGGGTCAGAAGCCGCCAGGCGCTGCCTGAGGGTGACCTGCCCACCCGCCTGCTCTGCACCCTGGCGAGTCCCCCGAGCCTCAGTGTCCCTCCTGTACAGGAGGTGCGATGCTCCTCTGAGCCCAAGGCTGTCACCGGCTGCTGAGCTCAGCCCTCTCCGCACCCCAGGGCCCGGCTCCGCCAAGGCCTCCTCACCCCCAGCATCCCCTCCACAGGCCGGGCCGCCTTCTCCTCCTGGGGTTTCTCAGTGGCGGCTTTGAAGCCCAGGAGCTGTGGCGGGAAGGAGCTGTCGGGGGCCCTCGCTTCAAAGGCAGAGGCAGCGGCAGCCAGAGCCCCTGGAGGATGGCGTCGGAAGCCCTGCGCACCCTGCCCCACACTCCAGGCTGCAGGCTCCTGCAGGGAGCTCTGAACTCTGGAGGGACAGCGACAAGGGCACAGAGCCGCCCGGGTGCAGGCCTCACTCCGTGTGTGCGCTGCCTCCCCGCCCAGGCTCACCCACCTGGAGCCCTCAGCCCCAGAATCCTGCCCCGGGCGGGATCTGACCGAGGAGAGGAGCGCAGGGCCTGTCCCTCGGGGTCCTCAGGCCTGGTCGGCTACACAAGCCCAAACCAAGCCACGGCCAAAGTGGAGGGGAGCAGAGAGCAGCGGCACCCCTACGCCCTCCTCTCTCGGGCCAGGGCGGTGTCAGAGCCACAGCCGCCACCGGGAAGCAGGCCTGCCACCACGCGGCCTCTAACCTCCTGCACGGCTCTCCCCCCTCCTCCACCCTCCCAAATCCCAGAATCAAAACCACCACAGAGCCAGGGGGCCGGCCCAGAGCCCTGGGGCAGGACAGGGCGGGACCTTCGTCCCTCATTTCAGCTCCCCGATCCTGGAAACCCAGTGATGCAGCCGTGTTCCGTGGCCAGGGAAAGCCAGGACAAGGTGCTCCCTGGGGCACCCCGGCTCCCTCAGGGGGCCCTGGGCCTGAGGGATTGTGACCACAATGCCTGCCCCTCCCCTAGGGACAGCCACACAGAACCAGGAGGTGGTAATGGCTCTGGTTTGTGACAAGAGGCCAGGGGGAGACCTGGCGATCGTGCCCATGGCCAGAGGGCAGGGTTTGATCAGCTCTGGGCCCAGCACCCAGAAGTCACCAGAGCCCCGAGCCCCCGGGGTGGGGCTGGCTCCATGGGGAGCTCAGTTGGGGTCACATACACTGGCTGTCAGGAGGCTTGGCACAGGGACGGACAGGCCCACGGCGCTTGGGGGACCGACCCCCAGCCTGGCCCAGGCGGCAGCACTGGACTCCGCCACGTGAGAGGGCAGCGCCTAGCGTAGGACTGGAGATGCTCTGCTCCCCGGGGACGTCCTGCCGTCTGCCCGGCCTTCCACACATGCCCACCCTGTCCCCAGCACCCTGCAGCCGCCGCCCCGAGGGGCAGGGCAGGCACTCGGGCAGGGGCCGGCTGGGTGGCAGCGCGACACAGGGCCGTACAGGCCCCACGGCCGGGCGTGGTCCAGGGCCTGAGGCTGCACGGGGCGGGCTCCTGCTGCGCTCGACCTGGGGACCCCGCTCCGTCACCGCAGAAGGGCAGATGCCGCTCAGCGTGAGGCCCAGGGTGTGCCCCACGGCCCCAGCACCCTCTGCCTCAGCCGGAGGTGTCAGAGGAAGGGGTGAAGGGACTCAGCCACCCCCACCCCCGCAGCAGGGTCTGCGGTCCCACCACGGAGACCCAAGAGACAGCCGCTTGGGGTCGACAGGCAGAGCCCTGCAGGGCAGCATGAATAAATGCATCAATCAATCAGTCAGTCAATCAGCAAAATCAGAAGGAACCCACCGGCCGGCACCAGCAAGGCCACCCAGCTGCCTGTGGTCTCACAGAACGAAAGGGCTCCTACTTTCTAAATCACACAAATTAATTTAGAAATCAGAGCGGCTCCCGCAGCTAAACTGCAGATTTCAAAACAGCTTAACAAATTACCAAATCCCCTTTAAGAAGACAAATTATTCCAGCCCCTCCACTGCATGGTTAATTATGCATGCGGTTTTGTTAGGCTGCGTTAAATATTCACAAGCTGGGTGTGCACTCGGGACGGAAGCCCAGTTCCAGAGCCAGTCACTGTCCAGGCCACTGGCTGACCCGATGCCACAGCGCCCTGCCTGGCCTCCCTTCGCCCCACGAACTGTGTCCACGTCCTCCCCGGCCCCCAGCCTCTGTGCCGTCCCAGCTCGGGCCCAAGGTCTCAGGCTCTGCGCCTTTCTGGCCGCACCTTCCCAGTCCATCCCCACAGGGAGCTCAGCCCCAACGAGGTCACCAGTTTCCCGACAGACACCAGGCAGGATCCAGGCCATCGTGCGCAGCCTGCCTGAGTGGGGCAGGTGCCCAGGAGCCCCGCCTCTCGGGGCAGCCAGGATCCCTGTGCTGGCGGCACTCCCTGGGACACGGGCGCCCCACCCCCCGGAGCTGAATCCTGGCCTGCAGCGGCCCTGGGAGGACGTCACACACACACCGAGCAGGCCGTGGGGGGACCCGCGCTACTCCGCACTACCCCGGCAGGGGCTCAGCCTGCCTGTGACAGGCGCTCACCGGCCTCGCACTCTGGAGGGGACAGCGAGCCTGGGCCCACAGGGCCTGGGAGCCAGGGACCCCTGCCCATGTCTGCCCTGCCCACATGACTGCGGGGACTCCCCCGGCCCTCTGCACCCCCCAGCTCTCTGACTCAGGGCTCCCGACTGAGCAGTGCGGGGGATCAGTCTCCCACAGTCTCCCCCAACATGCCATGCATCTGAGTCCCCACGGGGAGCACCTGGGCACACGGCCGCTGTGGCCACTGCAGGGCCCAGCCGTGCCACCAGCCGCGGGGTGCAGAGGTGCGTGCGACCTGGGAGCCACCCAGGAGCTCACAGCTTCACAGCCAGCTCCTCTGTGTGGCGTCAGCCCTGATCCCGGTACACACACACTTGCACACACGCACACCCAAGCACAGGCGTGCCCACATATGCACAAGGCGCACACCGCCCAGCCACGCAGGAGCCCACGCGCACTGCCCCATGGGAGACCAGAAGTGGGTGCCCTCCACCTCTCACCTATGGGCACGGCCGGGGGCCCCCGAGCTCTTTCCACACGTGGAGCACATGGCCCCACAAGAGGCACGGGGTCACTCCAGGCCTCCTGGCGAGCTGGTGCCATGCTCTGGGCCCCCACAGTGGCCCAGCCGGAGTCTGTGTCCTCCGCCTCCTGGAGCCTTGCCCCTCAGTGTCCTTGCCGTGGTTGGGTCCCAGCTCCCTTCCTGCTCTGGAGCAGCCAGGCATCTGTCCACGGCCACAGGCGTGGGGCCCAGCTGGGCACCAGTGTTTGGGCTCAGATTCTGCATCCGAGTCCCTGTGTAAAGCGAAGGCGTCCGTGGCGCCCCACCCCCACCCCGTGTGTCCCCGAGGGGCACTGCCCTGCGCTCTGTTCCACCGACCCAGCCTGGCCTAGACCTGGCGTGGTCTGACCCTTAGGGTCACCGTGTCCAGCAGCGCCCTGGACTCTGCCTGGTTCCGCCACTGTACTCTGGCCGGATGGCTGGTCGGCCCCTGCTCTGAGTGCCCACTGCTTGCACTGTGTCCTGCCGGATGGTGCAAGACGGGACCCAGGCTGGCGGCGGGGCCGGGGCCGATGGGCGCCCCCACGCACACGTGCCTTTGCGCTCACTTTGCAAACTGTCAGTTCAGCATTCTGGCTGACGACCTGCTCCACAGTGGCCTTAAAACTGTCCACGCTCATAAATCAGCTGGGGATTTAAATAAGCGCCGCTGGCAGGTAATTCCTCAGCACTCCCCCCACTCACACGCAGCCGGCGTGGCTGTGCACGGCCACGGGTGGAGCCGAGACATGACTGAGATGGGGCTGGGAGCGGGTGTGGAGCCTCCACGGCCACAGCGAGAAGTTCATGGAGTTGGAGGTGGAGCCACCTGCGTGGGGATCAGCTCGCTACCTCGGGGCTCCTGCCCCTCCAGGCCAGCCCATCTCATTAGTGCCCACCCCGAGCCCAAGACACCCCCAAGCCACAGTGCACCAGCAAGAGCCCTGTCCAGGAAAGGACTCAGGGTGTGCGGTCCCTCCTACGGGGGCTTCCCAGGCGAGGGAGGGCTAAGGGCAGAGGCCCTGCACCTAGAACGTCCTCCCGGGGCATCCCCTCTGCCCACGAGAGCCACAGGCCCACAGCCACACCAGGAGGCACGAGGCAAGGCACTGGGCACCTCCTGGGTCGCCTCCTAAGCCCCCAAAAACAGCAGGAGGCGCTGCTGCGGGTCTGCCCCAGGCCTAGTGCTCATCGTTCCAGCCTCAGACTCTCAGACCCCACCTGGCTCGGGCCCGGACTAGGGCCAGGTCAGGACTCATGTGAGCTGGGACCAGGGCTGGGTGAGGGGTCCACACGGGCTGGGAGTGGGGCTCACGAGGATGAAGCAGGAGCAGGTTTGCAGGCTTCCCTGTGAGGCAAGAGCCCCGCTCCTGTGGGCTGCGGCCCAGGCTCCGTGGGGGATGTCTCAGAAGCCCTGGTGCAGGCTCACGGCCGCACAGCGGGTGACAGGGCTGCTGGTGGACCTGCCAGCCCCGCAGCTCTCACCCACTGCCAGAGGGCCCCTGCCCAGCCACCTGAGCACAGGTGGTCAGCCCCACCCCGGCCACATCTGAAACCTGCAGACTGCGAGGAGGCAGGAGCAGCCCCCTTGTCTGGCCCAGGTCTCTCTGAGCTCCCTGGCGCCACAGGCGGGGCGGCTGGAGCAGATGGGAGCTGGGCCAGTCCACGGCCTGTGGCTACGTGCAGGGGTGCAAGCCCCCGGAAGACCCCACTCCACCACAGGGCTGCCAGGAAACTGCCCACCTCGACAGTCAGAGGGACAGGGTCTCGCTGCAGGGCCGGGCTGCCCACACGGCAGGGAGCAGGGGGCCAAGAGGCTATCTGGGGACATCCCCTGGGAGGTCTGGGCCGTGAGCTGGGGCCTGCACAGGGCTCGACCGTAAGAAGACTCATTAGAGGGCCCCTCCTCTGTGCCACAGGGGAAACTGAGGCCTCTGTCCTCGGCAGGGCAAGGGGCCTGGTCTCCTGCCCCCAGCCAGTCACTCCTGAGCCCCAAGCAGCCCTGGAGACCCACATCCACCTCCAGGGATCTCAGCAAAACCCCAGGAAGGGACCCCACCAGCAGACGGGCAGGGCTGCCACAGACCGACACCAGCACCATACCAGTGGCTCTCAGTGGGCCTCACGTGGCCCTGCCCCCGAACCGCAGGGCTTCTGCACCCAGCACCCTACACTGGGGTTTGATCGGAAGGACCCAGGCCCTTCCTGGGACCCAGGATGGCAAAGAAGATGGCAGCCAGAGCCCTCTGGGCTGGGACCCCCAGTCATCACGAGGCCCTGCGAGAGGCTGTGCCCCTGTCCGGGGAGCCCTCTGGCCCCCGCTGACCCTGAGCAGGTGAGGACATTCAGATGAGGGCAGCGCTCCCTGGCGTCCCCACAGCAGAGCCAGCCCAGGAGCCGGGGGAGCGCTTTGGCTGGACGTGGCCCCCCCCCCCCCGTCACAGTCCCCTCCAAGGCCCTGCTCTGGATTCCTTGCTCCTGGGGGCATCGCTCTTCCTCCCCACCCACCCTGCAGTGCACCCCACCTCACTGGCCGGTCCTCTGTCGCCACCTGGTGGCCCATGGCCCACACGGGCGGATGTCAACCCCTCTCCCGGCCTCTACTGGCTGGCCCATCCTGGCCAGACCTTGGCTGCTGTCAGTGGAAGCCACAGTCCAGGGGTCCCCGGCCCCCACCCCAGGGGGCGCTGCCCGGGAAGGAGCCCAATTGTCAGAGGAGCTTGGTCCCCGGAGGGAAAACGCCAGTAAACAGCAGAGCCAGCCGGGAGGGCTCCTGATTGCTAATCAAATTCTCATTCCTGAAGCTCTTTAAATCCTTTCCAGCCGTGTTATTGTCTCGGGAGAGCTGTTATTACTCTTATAAAAAAGCTTATAAAAAATTCTAATCAACATTGGTCCTCACCGAGACGTCCCAGCCCCGAGGCGTGTCCCCCCACGGGGTGGGATGGCAGAAGGGGACGTGGATGCGGCGCCTCGCACCTTGCCGTGTGCCTTCCCCCCGGGACATCTGCAACCCCGAAGCTGTGGCTGACCCCAGGACCTCCCCCAGCCCCCTTCTCCGCTCCCTCCCTGGCCAGCTCACTGTGGCCCTGCCTGTGACGGGCCGCCAGGTCCCAGGGCCCACCCTGCACAACCTCGCACCCAGCACCCTGCCCAACATGGAGGCAGCAGCACATCTGCGCGTGCCTGATCCCCACTCTGTGCCCTAGAAGAGGCACCACCTGCAAGTTGGGCTGGGCTGGCGGGGAGAGGCCAGGCAGCGGGCAGCCCCAGGCTACAGGGCCTTCTGGTGGCGGGGCAGGGCACCCACTGCTCCCCACGCAGGGGCTTTCTGAGCAGGAGGCCACCCAGGGGGCCCTCCCCCCGCCAAGAGGGCCGCCGACGCGGCTGCGGTTGCTGGGGGTGTGAGCCGGCGCCTCAGCCGCAGACTGGGCGTTGGGAAAGCCTGCCTGTCGGGCCACAGCCTCCGGGAGCTGCGTGCGGGTCCAGGCCAAGCTGGGTGCTTTGTGGGCAGCATGGCCAGCTCCAGAACCAGAAAGGACAGAGGGCAGTCTGTCCTCCTCTCTGCTCCGGAAGCACCAAGGGGATCAGTCGTGCCTGGCCGGCCCCCCCACCCGCTTCCCTGCCACTCCAGCGAGCACGGATGGCTCCCACACAAGGTGCCCTCGTGGCAGCCTGGGTGCGCCGGGGCCTCCCCGGGCCAGGCCTGCGTGTGGTCAGGTGCCACGACCCACGCGGCTCCTGAGGTTCTTGGGGTGAAGGACTTCGAGAGGATGAGAAAATAAAGAAACAAAGCTGGGGTCAGGTGGAGCCCTTACCCTCCTGATGGGAGGAAAGGTACTGCTCAACCGGTGTTGCGGATTATTTATATACAGGGAGGGATGAGGTCAATTTCAGCCCCTCTGCCCAGCAACCCAGGCCTGGCTTGTTTAGGAGCCTCCTGTTTTGCGGGGCTGTGGGAGCGTTTTTCACGTGGTTGACCCGGGTGTTCTTTGTTACTTTGGTAAGTTCACGTTGGGTCGTTTTCCAGCTTCAACGGCTCCCTACAGTCAGGGCCCTGAGCCTCTTCCCAGGATGCAGCCGAGGAACAGCAAGAGGCCGTCCAGGGGAGCGGAGCCCCGGGCAGAGTCAGGCTCGGGGGAGTGGGAGGGGCCGGGCCTGGCCTGGGGTGCGCAGGAGCCACAGCAGGCTGCAGCACAGGCACGACCTTCAGGGACCCGGGGGACGCCAGGCCAGCAGAGCAAGGAGTGGTGATGCCCACAGCTGTTAGGCGTGCCGCAGGGAGAAGGGGCGGGGAGCCCTGAATGAGGCGGAAGACGGAAAGAAGACTGTTCAGCACTGGATCCACTGCCCTCTGAGGCCAGCCTCTGGAAAGCTATTCTTCTTAGTGACTGTGCTGTTTTCCCACACTGTGAGCAGTAAGCTCCCGCCCCCTCTCCACAGTTTCTGCCTCCGCACAGGGCCCTGGGAAGGCCGGTGTGCCGTCGCGGAGGGGACTGCGCGGGTGCCCTCGCCATCGCCCGGCCCCAGTCTCGTGGGCAGCACTTGGGAGGGGCCCAGGCAGGTGGGTGGCCACGGCCCCCTGAGCGCCCTGCCGTCTGCCCCCAGGACGGAGGGTGGGCACACATGCGCGGGCGGCGGTGACCCCAAGGGACATGCAGGCCCCCGAGGGAGTGACCACCAGGAGGGTGACTCAGACCCTGCACTCACACACGCCCTCACCATGCTGTGGGCCCGGACGCGGGGCAGGGTCCTCACAGGTGCAGAGCTGGTGGGGGGAGGCACCAGTCTCCCCAGGCCCCCCGAGGGCTGCCCCTGCTCTCGGCGTCATGGGGGCCAGCTCTTCTCAAAGCTACACCCACGAGCCCCTGGGTGTCGGGGCACACGTCGGACCCTGTCCAGTGACACCTGTCTTGGAAACCGTGACCACGCCGCCACGGGCCAGCGTTCTGCAGCTACTCACATCCAGTGGCTCTGCAGGCTCGAGTCACCATACGTCAGCCTCGATGGCCGCATGCTTCTCAGGGTCTCACAGGTGTGTCTGGCAAGGAAGCCCAGCTGTTACCGTGCACGCCAGGTGATGTCCCTGCCACAGCCCTCAGGGACCCCACCTGGACACGGCCACCCAGAGTGGAAGTCTTGGAGAAGGTCTCCAGGCCGGGGGCGGTGGCACCCTGGAGGCACCTTCAGGGATGTGAGTGGAGGCGTGAGGCGTGCCCACGGGTGCCGGGAGTCAGAACGACCCCACGGAGGTGCGAACCCCAGGGCTCCACACAGCAAACGGAGTTTGTCCTCAGGAAGAAACCGAAATAAGACGCAAGCCACACAGGCTTCGTCCCTTGCACAGGATACCACGCTGGCCAGGCTGAGGTCCCACAGCAGCCTGGTCTCCCCCCCACACGGCCCTACCAGCCACCCCACAAGGCTGCCAGGCCCCGCCCTCTGGTCCAGGAGCCCCCAGCTGGCCCCCCAGCTGGCTACCCACAGCCCCAGTGTCCCCAGGACCCAGGCAGGAAGGGACAGCTCCCCAGCTCCCCCCATTCCTGCCAGGGCTCCTCAGGACGGGACACCAGGGGTGCCATAGCCCCACAGGGTCACCAGCTGCTCTCCTGACTGCAGGACTTCACCTGCCTGGCGCCCTCCCCAGCCAGCCCGCCCGCCGCCCACGCCCCCTAGCAGGCATGCAGCTCAGGGCCACACACTCTGCCGACCCCGAATCCCCCTCCTGAGACTGCCAGGTCCCCCGCTCCCTGCCCCACCCTCCCAGGGCCCTGCAGTGGCTGCGGTGCAGGACCTGTGTTCCCCATCTCCCCACACACACAGTGAGCCCCAGCCTCGTCCTCACCCTGGGGACCCACTGGGTCCGCCTGGCTTCATTCCGTGCTGTGTGACCCAGGACAGTGGGTCAGCGGCCACAGCATGGGGGCGTTCGAGGGTCTTGGAGCCCCAGGGCCACCTGCCCATGTGACTGG